>JAZGTJ010011552.1:0-16794 GCA_036877575.1 Botia almorhae
ACACATGACCTTCCTCACAATCAGTGGGAATTCAAAGACCAGATGATCTTTGAAAACATTGATGCGTTATCCAGCGGTCTTTGTTTCCTGCCTATATATCCTAGATATTGTATTCATACATATACTACATATACATTTACATTCACACAATGAAAAGACAATCCAGAGAGACAGCAGAATACAGTGTATTATCATTTGGGGGGTATTTGCAGACTCTTGCTCATGTGTATTGCGCTTACATGTATTTGGCCCCTGTATTTTTGTAAGATTGAAGCAGGAATTGTTCTATCCTGAAAAGATTACATGTCTCTCGCTTGTATTAGCTAGTAAACATGCAGGCGGCGATTCTGCAATGAGTCTGTTCTTTGTGATAAATATTCACTTGCTGATGACTGGCTCTGATAACCAATGTGTCTCCTGAGGTTATCTGTTGGGCTGTCACATTAGGATATTTTTATCACTACTTATCTTTTATCAGTTTGGCTAGTGGCTACCTATAGAAATCACAGAAAGAACACGATTTTTCCCCCCTCGGAGTTAAGCTGTAGCTAAGGGAATCCATGCAACTTGACATAACCTTTGAGTATCTCAGTGAAATGATTACGCATTGCTTGCTTCTAAGCCGTGTATTGGATAAATGTTAATAGTGAATTTTGAGACCAGAGTAAATATAGTAATGAAAGCCATGCATCAAAGCATGTCTGGTATCGTTTGGTTGTATTAAGGAAATGTCAATGGCACCCAGGTAAAATCCCTTGATAATGTCAATATTCATCTACACATAGTGCCGTATTCTTTGTACAACACAAACAGGTCACTACATTTTTATTTCGCATGAGGTTAAATGAAAATTACCCACAATCCATCTAGGAATCTGAATAGGTCGGTTCTTGTACAAAAAAATCTGTCTCTATGGATTATCTCTAATGGAAAATAAGTGGATGAAGAACACATTCACGTATAAAAAAGAAAGAAAAAACTCTTTGTCATCACCCACACACAGGTTATACAATAAAGCCTTAATTAATGAAACACTCTGGCTGAATTTAAAGCATCTCATCCAGTGGGTTTGCAGACACCATTGCAGATTTATTCTCTCCTCCATCTCTCTTTGGCAATTAGGCCTGTGAAGGTGGGACCCCCTTTGAAAGAGGCTTTTAGATTAATCATATTATCTGTTGCTTCTGAAACACGAAGCCTTCTTGACCTCCTCTTCCATAAGAATCCATTATCTTAAACTATCACCGTAATCCTGGCTTTAGGAGGGGGAGAGAGGGAAGGCAGAATCAAGCCTAATAGATAGCAAATAAGATTAATCTATGATCTAAGTGCCGATTACACTTGGACCTGCCCTTGAACACTCAGGTGTAACCTTGAGATCTGCATCCATTCTGGACCAGCAATTGGATTGAAAGTCTCCGAAGGGCCAAATAATGGGGGAGAGGCCCTTTGGCAGGACCTTACCCCAGAGAGATCAAAGGCCAAGCAGCTTAACCCCAGCAAAACCTAAAGGTGTTAAACATCTTCAGCTAACAGCAACACAGTTCCATCTAAGATAACTTTACCACCGCTCTGATGTTGGTTACAGTTGTTTCTTTATAGTTTTATTATTAGAGATACTAGTACAATCACTACTGTAAATACACAGAAAACCAAGCCGCAGCTGTGCAATACCACACAACATTATAAATTGTATCTCTTATGGTTCATATGCATTTGCATAATTGGCTTTCAAAATTCAGGGTTCCTATCTGACAGTAAATAATGGCCCCCAAATTCTCTGTGTTTAACATGTGGGGATCAATAGTTGGTGGGTGTCTCTCACTCAAAGTTCAAATCTCCCCTTCCCCTGAATCCTTCAATGCACCCAGACCGCTGGATCGATGCTCTCTTTAGTTTGTCTCTAAAGCTGACTATTTGATTAATCTGCCCGGGCAGTCGGCAAGAAGGCCCGACACACCACAGCAGACAGTTTTCATGCCATTAGGACGACTGAAGTAATGAAATTTCATTTAATTTGTCAGGAAGACAGTGCTAATGTTAAAAAGCTTTTGGATAATAAAAAAGTCGGGAGAGATCTGAGAGAAAGCTTTAAGTAATTACTCCGAGTGTCTCGGGTCCGGGCGTTAGAATATTTACATTACTGTCATGGAGGTCTTAGGAGTAATTAAATTAGTGCTGCACCCAAGTTCTTTATTTCACAGGTTTTCTCCCCTCTCTTAAATGTATATTAACTATACTCACTTTGACTAAGGAGGCTAACCTACAGAGACAAAGGCTGTCGTCATGTGATAAATTTCATTGGCACAGAGTGCTGCTTAAATGGACCTCTCATTTTTTTCCTATTTCTAAAAATGTGTTAATGACTAACCAACTGGCATTTGAACCAACAGTTTTAAGCCATAAAATCTAGTTCAAAAACCATGTTTATTTCCCCAAAGTATATTTTTATTTTGCATTCTTTTACACACACAGTGTATCCCATTTGTTAAAGCATAAATATACAGTACAGTCTAATAGATAGTATAATAATTTGATTCCTTTTATTTTTTACAAAGGATCTAATAAGCAAATGATCAAATACATTCTGATAGTGATAAACACTGAAAACATACAGCTATGTCTAGAGTTTACACTATATAATATGAGCTCCTGGGCTGTTAAAGAGGTCTTGGGAACAAAATAACGATAAATCGGGGGATTGGTTCATAAAACCTGACATCTCTATCAGGTATATCAGCATCCTTCCCCACTCCATACTGGCCCCTCAAAGATAGATGAGTGAAATGGCCTGGAAATGTATCTGACCGCTGGCTTACTCTAATGAATAACCTCCACTTTAGGTCCTGCAATGTAAGCAGAAAGTCCACCTCACCAGCGCTCCGAGGCCCTGTCATGAATCTAACCCGACAGCCGACATAATATCAGGGCGACAACACTTGTATGACTTCCATTTTCTTTGCTTTCTATTGATTTTCACTTAATAACTAGGGGGAAATACTAAACGCCTGTGCTGAGTACCTAATAAATCCTGTCTGGGCTTTTTTATTGAGGAGAATTTAATAAAAGCAGCAGGCAAGGCATGGGGATTTGTCTCGGGCTTGAGAGGACGAAAAGAAAAGCAAAAGACAGGAGAGAGGAGCGGCGGAGGGAGAGAGGTGCGGAAACCGTGCGTGAGCTCACATCCTCATTAACTCGGTTTGTATCAATGAGAGATCTTAAGTGCTGTATAGCACAATTTGCCAAAGGTCAAACAACCTCTTTTGTGGCAGGTGTTTGATATTATCTCAGTGAGGTACACATGCTGTTAGCAACAAACAGCGCATATTAAGCTAACCTTGTCATGAAATTACATGGGGTTTAAAATAAAGCAGTATTTTTCTTATTATTTAAAGAAAAAGCTTGACATAAACTTCTGTGTTGTCTGCTCATTGGATTAAGAGGTTGTTTTCTACCTCCAATATGTGAACCTCCAATATATGAAACCACAAATAGATTTTAGAGCTACCTAATAAATACAAATTCAAAGTAACTAGACTTTTTTCTGTCATGGAATTAACAATAAGCTTTCAGGTTGTTCCAAAGGGGAAAAAGCCAAAAATAACACAACTAGCCACGGGCTGTTAGCAACAAACATATGTTTTGCATCTCTCTGTCTGCTTTGTGAACCATCAAACCACTCAGTTTAATTTCAATATGAGAAACATGTATGGACTTTGGGAACACAGTGAGCATTGTCAACTCTAATTATATAATTAGAAGGCAGTGTAAAAGGTCTTCATTAAGGAATGTTTCAGCCCCAGGTCTTCTCGAATTCAACTGGGCACTCCATTATAGACAAAACAGATGAGCAAAACAAACAAAACAAAACATGAATTGTTCATTGACTTGCATGGAGTTATAAACCATAGGCTAAATGTTTATCAGACCAGGGCAGATGTTGATCTTAGCAAAGGTCTTATCGTTGGCTAATTGGATGCCCTATGGCAAAAAAAAACTGGACTGTCAACTTTCTACAAATGTTGTATTGAAAATAATGTGGTATCTTGGCCTTTATGGAACTGCACTGTGCATTGTTGTTCATTTAGCCCTGTGATAAGTGCTATGTAGGTGTTCATTAAGATTTCAACCTTTGCTTTCTGCCATCTGACATCTTCCTGATGTCAGTACAAACACTCTGTACACAACCTATGGCTATGCTGGAAATGAATACACACAGATTACAGCGCAGGTAGACAGTATACGTATACTGCCCACCTAAAAAACAGGATGTTTACTGCACATTAAAGCAAACATCATCATAAGCAGTATAATCATCAAAATATACAGTTTTTACTCTGCAGAAAGAGCAAGGATAGTATGGTAGTATGTTATTTTGAATATAGCCAGTTTCTCTTGGTAAATTCGTGCTTGATTTAATGCTTGATGTAATGATATGATATAATGATAACTGTTACGTTGTAAGAATGTTTCCCTAATGTTTCCACTGAGAAACAAACAATAAAATGTTGTTTTGAAAGTTCTAGGAACGTTGAAAATGCCAAGTTTTTAGATGTTGCATTAACGTTAGTGCTTGGCAATAACAACGCTATTGCCCTGTTGGCTAGGAAGGTGATCTAATGTTATTGTCACAAAATTGTGATCAATTTAATTTTAATTCAAGAAACAGACTATGAACAGCTCAGTACGTTTGTTTAGAATATGTAAATATACACAATATATTAAACAGCATAGCACATTATAAATTAAAAAATCATTAGCAACCTCTCAGGATCGTATCATACATATATGAAAATATATTCTCATTACATCCGTAACATCAAAACGAGGAGCACAAGGTCAAAATATAAACCAATGGATAGATTATAATTACCACTAAAATAACTGGAGTGTTTCTAGCCGTGACAGTATAAAGCAGCGACAACTTATGAAGCTACGCAACACAGCTAACATGCCTCCGTGGCCTTATAACGACGCAAATAGCAATAGAGCTGCGGATACGTCTTCACAAGGCTGCCAAATATCGTATGAAATATGTGTTTGAACAGAAATGTCAACTCTCATATTTCCTAGACTTCACTCCCCTTTAGCATTTGGGCCCTTTGTTTGTTTGGCTCTGGCTGAGCTGAGATCAATAGCAATAATTCACCTCACAATTAGCAGCTCATCCGCTGTAATCATGGCTGGTGCTAAGCAGAGAGAAATTTGGAGAAGATTTAAACCTTCTAAATAAATGTTCTCTTTTTCAATGTCTGTGATTTACAACTAAATGTGGGTATGCTGTTACTTTCTCAATGATGAGAGGATAGAGTTGAATCAGTGTGCTCTCGAATGTCAGATCAAGCTGAAATAACATCAGATTTTGTGCACACTATTCAAAACACATACAGGATTGAGTGCATGTTCATATTAATAGAAAAGGAATGCATATCCAATACTAAATCGTTCTGAAATTCATGTCCATGTTCAGCTTTTTACTCAGATTATGCTGTTAATATGACCTAATGCTAATAAAATGTAATGAATTGTATTCAATTTGAAAAATGCTAAATTGAAGAACCTTCACCAGCTGTGACTTTTGAAACATTGTACATATGTATCGCTTCACACATGCTTTTCCTCCTGTGTGATCATTTATCTAATATTTAGGCTAATTTGACCATTCACATTCACCATCCACTAGCAATAGCTATCTAACACTTTTTCTTTTTTCTTTACCAAGCAATTTTATGGTGTCTGCATTTTGGAAAATATCAGCTTATTTCTAATGGTTGTGCATTACTACAAACCTAAAATAACTAAAAAATAACTTGAATAATATAGCTACACATAACGCTTACATCATAACATTACGTTTCTTCTTTTTGTATCCCACTGTATTTGCAGGTATATAAGTAACTGAATGGCTCATACAGGCCTGAAATGTTTTGACAATTCACGAAGCACTTTAGTACTGTTATTATTCAGTCCAAACATTTGGAAGGACACTTGTGACATGCCATCGTTTACTAATTGCATTCCTGGTTACAGCCACACACAACTTTAAACAGTGTGTGAATGCCCATCTTGACGTTCTTAAAGCTCTCAAAACATACTAATTCAAATCAACCTACACCTGCATAGCTAGTGTGTAAAACAGTGAACAACTTTTAGTACACTCACAATGTCATAATACTTGAAAGCAAAGCAAATGAATTAAAATATAATGTTTGAATTTTGCTTCGCACTCATATTAAAGTACCTGATATTTTAATACATAATTGAACCAGTGCCTTCTCCACTGAGAAATATATCCTGGTTTATGATGTACATGAGGGCTTCCCCAGCAGAAATACAGACATTTTAGCTGTTTGTTCTTCATTTATAAGATGCTAAATCATTCCTCCTGAAGCCAGTTCAATATAACTGTATTTCACCTCCTTTGGCTTCAAGGAAAACACTGCGTGTCTTATTAAAATCGTGTTGTCTGATTGGTTTCCAGCAGCACCACTGAATATGCTGAGATCATCAATCTTCAATGCAGGACTAATTTGCATAAAATATACATTTATTCATTAGACAGATCAAGTCTCAGCCATAGAAGATGAACAGTATTTTGCATGTGGCACACTTACACTGAGATAAAACCAGCCCATAAATATTACATTTTGGGATGCGAAATTAGAAATAGACTTTGGAGTTTGTATCAAGTAGAAATCCAGTACTTGATTATGTGTCTGATTCATCAGATACTTCAAGAAAATTTAAATGACCTGTGATAACATTTTGAACATGACAGAATCACAAAGGTAGCTACATACACTTGTTATCGTGTTCCTAAAGCCAAAATCTATTATATTAGTAGAACATTTAGCTAAATAATGTGCTAAATTATACTAAAAAAAGTGTACGATGTGTTATGGTCTTATAATTACAATCTTAGCTGTAGAGCTGTGTTATATTCCAGTCACTTATTTTTTTCTAGTTACATTAATGTAAGACCTACATTCAGTCTGTGATTTACAATATTGTTTAATATGTATTGGAGATACAACATAATTAGCAATGTTTATGATTATTTAGACAAAGAGAAATACTGTAGTGCCCTAAGAGTTTGTCCTTGTTTAGGTTCTGCCATAAGATCAAGCTTTGTTTATGTAACTGATCTGAATCTGCATTAGTTGTCAAGAATGTATTTACATCCTTTCTTAGAGGGCAAATTAAACAGGCAAGCTCTGACCAAAGTTTAAACCTTGGCATCTGTCAGTTTCTGGATCACATTAAGCTTTCAGTGGTCCTCTTAACCAAGTTAACAGCTCATCGTTCTACCACCTGTGTGATGTAAACAGACAAGGATTGAACGCCAAGGTTGAGGCATTCACAAATACATTTTGGTTTGTTGATTTGCAGGTGATAAACATCTAGTTAAGATGATAATCATGGTATTTATAAAACACACTTTATTTGTTTATTTATTCATTTGTTTGTTTAACATCACATGTGAAAACAAAGGCAGAAATTCTGCTTTTGTCTGTGCGACAAAAAAGACTCAGCAAATTATAGAGATCAAGGAACGGATCATTGACAAATTTGTCTTTTTATCATCTTTATTAGTTTATATTTTGAAATCTCTGTGAATAAAGACATAAAAACCTGCAACTGTAAGAAAAGGCAGACCTAGCACACTAACTAGAATAACAGAATCGTAAAATCTGACAACGTATACGATGTAAGAAGAGCTACTGTAAATAAAATGTCATAAGTATCGTCTAACAGCTCATTCGTTTTTTTCATCTCAATTCCGTACGAAACGATTGAAAACTACAAGCATGCGAGCAAACAAACTAAAACATAAATAAATGATGTCAGCAAATCAAAGTAAAGGACACGCTGCCGTAAGTCTGGAACATTCACGTGTCGGAACGACGCACAGGGAATGAGAAGATCACAAATGCGCTAGTGAATGGAGCCACAGCGATTCGTGGTGCACGAAAACGATTGAGCTGCTCTAGTGCTCCAGTGACCATGAAGCACAATGTCTTCACTGTATCAGGGCTCTGTTTTACAGGCTGTGATATCTAATACCGTCCTGCAAACCACATTCTGTCGAACAACCGATACGATGATCTTGAGGCGCTCGGCACATGTAACAAATCTTCTTACAATAACACCCCAGCTGCATAGATTTCTGCACATGATCTTGTAGGTTAAGGTATTTATTCAGGATTAGACCTTTGCTATGATCATTATCTTAGTATTTTCTTAGCATTACCTTGGTAGTTTTTAAAAGCAATGCAAATACAATGAGGGGAAGAATTTAAGGGACTGTGTTTTTTTACACATTAAAAGGCACTTATGCAATTGCATTGTCGGTTCTCACAAAAATGCAGACAGCCTCCGGAGACATGCATCCTAAAACAACTCACGTAAGCCAAGTTTACAAACGTGTCAACCTTCCTTCATATTAGAATGGCTCCTCTGTCTTCTAACCTTTCTTTCCTTCTTATGGGAGAGAGCACCAGTGGGTCGAGCGATTAAACCGGGTATATTGTAATGGATACGTTTTCTCACAATTGAAGGCTGAGCTAGGAGATTACCAGACAATTAATTCTCTGGAAAAAGGGAAACTGGCTACGTGAAGGTGATAACCCACACAGGTCAAGAATCAACCTTTGCGTCCATAAACAGAGCTACACAACTAAAACGCCTACTAAAACCTAGCATAAAGAATAAACAGCGAGCTAATGGTTAGATAGCGAAGCTAAAATTATCCGCCAGGGTCTTTCTCACGGTGTAACACTGGCGATCTCTGAAAGTTGAAATGAATTTCTCTAAATGGCTTTTGGCAACAACTACTTACTACAAAGAACCCAAGTTTGCTTTTAACAGTAAAACATAGTTGAAATATGTCATTATGTCAGCTTTACAGAAACAAGCCTATTAAACAGCGTACAATTACCTTATTTAATATGATTCATTGCTAGCTTTATTGTTTGTCCAGTTTAAAAGTAGAATATATGATATAAAAATGATATAATTAGCTGTAGTCTTGAGAATGGAGTCTCCTGTAATCAGGAGTCAGGACATTTTAATAATCCCAGTTATAAACACTAAATACATCATCTTACAGGAGTCACAAACATATGGTAATTAACTTTTACTACACTGATAAATCAGTCCTGCATTAACATATTGCAAAAGAGGAATCATTTGCTTGATTGAAAACAGCTTTTAAGACTGCTCAAAGAAAGGACTAACATGACTCACACTGATACACATGTACACACACACTCACCCTGACCCACACACACACACAGAAGACGATATATCAACCAATCTTTAAAATGTTATTCTGTAACTCATATTTAGACTGTACACATACAGTTACATTGTTGCTACATAAATTATATATTATAGATAAACATTATATATCACATGTAAATAGTATATAATTGTACACACATATGCAAGTATTTTGATTGTTTAAAGTATAGTAGTCTTAGTTACTCCTTTAGTTACTTGATTTCTCAAAAACGCGAAATAAAAATGTACTAGTGCCTTTTACAAGTTAAAAATTTAAAAACCCCACAGTACAGTAGATGGACATGATGATTAAACATGAAAACAATAAAGGAAAAAATCTCAGTCTGGAATTATTTTAAACTGAAACACTGAAACTTTTTGTTCTGTAGACGAAAGTCGTAAAAGATCTGGATCTTTTCTCTGAAAAAAAAAGGACTGGAGATGAGATGAACATTCTTTTTGCCAGATAAATGCATGACATCATCAAGGCCAAAGCGATGAGGAGAAATTAGCTTGGTGAAATATGAGAGGAGAGTGTGACTCACATCTTGGTTAACCTCTCTTAATTAACATCACTCGGCTCAGGAGTCCTCATTAAAGATGTGCCAAAGATTTATCAGGCCTTATTTGCCTAATAGGGACCTGACTAAGGAGGTTTAGGGCCCAGTTGAGGTCAACAAGGTTAAAGAAAAGGTCCACAGCAATGAAATGCCAAAATATAATCTGTCTCTTAAAGTAGAGCATACACAGAAACACAATTTCACAAAGGGCTATAATACAAAGGGCTAGAAGATTCTATTTGCCTTTTTTGTGGTATTTTAAACAGCTTTTTGTATCTTTATGTTGACCTCTGCAAATGAACTAACACTAAGCAGTTACAAAATGGGTTCTTATTTCCTAACAAGGTAATCAAATGGTGTTTTGCGTAAACCAAGGTAATGCTTCAAAATAAGGTAATGCTTATGTACACACACACACACACACACACACACACACACACACACATATACTGTTACTATAATATACTATAATGAAAACTATACAAAAATATACTATAAAATAATATTATAAAATGTACTATACTGTGTATATACACACACATATACACACATACATACATACGTCTCTCTTAAAGTGTTTATTCATCTGTCAAGTGTAAAAACTGCCTCTTGGACAGTAAACAAGAGGTTTACATTAGATAATGGTAAAGGGACTTTTGGGCTGGTTCAGAGAGGCCTGTGAATATTTATGAAGGTCAGAGATGGATTGTTTATCATTGACTCAAAAGTAAATGTAACTACCATTCCAAGGACTTTCAGCCAGCTCTTACTGTCGCTGTGCCATGTGTCATTGGGTATGAGTGTGAGAGCCTTGATTATGTGGCATAAGTATCTGTGTGTGTGTCCGTGTGCTTCTAACAGCTTGAGCAGGCAGCCGGACAGTTTCCTGTGTTTGTGAGAGAGCGTTGTCGGCCCCTCTTTCTCTCCAGCGATGCTATTATTCTGTCAGGAGCTGCAGTGTTTTCCTCAGGAAAGGAAGTTATTTCATTTCCAGCTTTTGTCTGGGCCTGAATGCGAGCGGCGCTCTTTCAGCAATATTCGCTCGTTTCAACTCCCTTCTCCATCCGAACAAAAATATACACCCCCTGTCTTGGCCCAATAACTCACGTTAGGCCCTGAAAAATAGCAACTTCCTCAATTGGCTTAATTTCCCTCGCCAGAATCTGGACAGCCGTTTCTCCTGCTCTCAGCGGATCCTTATCTCGCTTTTTCCATCAGGTCTATAGGACCTTGCCAGTGGAATTAACCGGGAGAGAGAGAGAGACCCGGATGTGGGTGAGACTCAGTCTGGTTAGCACAGGCCAAAAGGAAGCCTGAAGCGGCATAATAAACTAGGGATTGATATACACTTATGTACAGATAAGCCTGTTCTTTTCCATCTAGCTTTACCTAATTAATTTGATACATCCTGGTTTTGTGATTAAGGGAAGTCAAGCATGTTTTGTTTCAATTCAAAATTCTGTTCACACTGAATTTGAATCACATATAAGAATTAGGATAAAGAAGGAAATCAGAGCAGAAAATGGTTTTAAATTGTGATCATCATTACATTAAGTGAGCAACTGTCTAAAGCTTTGGCTGCGGGGTTACGCTGGTCTGTTATTTAACATGGCTTATTACATAACCAGTACTTGACTCATTTCATCCAGCTCTGCATTTTAAGCCATTTACCGCATGTCCCGAATTCACAAATCATCCCCCGTCCACATGCCACTCTCTTACTTCCTCCTACTGTCCATAGCAAATCAAAACATTGTAATGTGATGACAAAAATCTGAATGAGTCACAGGACAGCGATACATCTTGTTTTTTATACAATTCATATTCTTAAAAAATAGCAGATAGCATTTAGTGCTATTTAAATTCTACCATGGTCAAACAAAACAGATGTTCAACAACATTTTGAGACACTGTAAGACTTAAAATCTTTTTTTTATTTAGCTTTAAACAAAATTCAACAGGGAATGAACTGCTCTTAGTTAGCCTTAGCATTGTGCTGGCTCCTGGTTTGTCTAATTGCTATCTTGCCTAGTAGCACGCAGCTGTTAAATGGGTCAATATGTGTTCGCACAGGCTTAGCAATAAGCCATTAGCACTTAGCTGTGCCGCTGTGCCGGTGCTGGAAATACAGTCTGATGCTAATGTGAAAATATAAAATATCTGAAGGTCACAGACTTGGTTTGACGAGCGTTTGCTCAGACACTCCTCTCTGATACTGGCAAAATGTCAAGGCAGTTATCCATTAAAAACACAGATTCAAATCAAACAGAACATGGATTACTTTGTGTTCCTCATAATGCGTTACCAAAATACAACATTATGGAAAAGCATCTCATTACACAATATTTTTATTACATTATTTTTGTTTAACTAACCAGTACAGTTAAACCACACCTAATTGTGACACAGCGATAACTTTATCATGACCTCAGAAGAGTTTCTGCAATAATACTTAACGTCCCTCTGAAATGGGAGAAAATAAACCACCCGGAGTTTTCTTCCCCTCTGTAATTCCCGGCTCTCAGCTCCTGTCCACCTATTTGCACAATATATGACCTGTCTTGCTATGGAGGGGAGCAGACACATTAAGAGCAATGAAGCTAATGATATCAGAGCACTCTGCCGAGCACATCAGTGCACAGGGATGACAAACCTGTCAAGTGGCATAATCTAAGAGGCAATCGTAACATCCTCAGAAAACCATAGAGCTGCGCCCCTTTCTTTCCTCCCCCTCTACCCACAATCCCCTAATAATGGAGCCTCCATAAATTCCAGGTCTGCCGCACGACAGCAGGTTCACACGTAATAGCCAATGGCATGGAGGGATGATAAATACAGAGGAAAATGGTTGTCAGGCTGGGAGCCCGGGACCTTGTTACAGAGTCTTAATTTTCGTCCATGCCCAGCAACCCTTTATCACTGGCTTGTTGCGAGCTGATGTCTGTTTTATTCTCTCTGTGATGGAGTTTGGGTGTCATCTGATGTCCTTTCAGTGAAGCCCAATGTCTTGCTCTCTCAGGGCCCCAAGCCTCAGATTTATGGCTAAGTGTTGGTGGGGTGAGTGGAAGCTAACTTGGAAACCTCTGTGTGAGGCATGAGGCAAAGGTAATTTTCAACAAACAGATATCAGCAGATATTGTGATAATAATGCTATTGTGAATCCTTTTGGTCACCATGTAGTGAAAATCTGATATTGTGACAGCTTATCATAGGCTACTTAAAAAGTGCTTTGTATAATGCATGCATCATTAGTAGCACCAACGGTACAAAATAATCATTTCCAAACAGGTTTTAAAACAATTGCCCAAGACTTCTATTGTTTAGCAAAACCGTTCAGTCCACCCCAAACTCACACCGACGTTCTGCCTAACAACGTCAAATTAACTAATTTACAACGATTATTTTACTAAACATTTGTACAACATTTGCACATGGTATATCAGCAGATTGTCAAGCTTTTTAGGGATGCTAAAACCATGTAGACAGCACGTGAAAATTAACGACACTATCAGTGGGCACAGTTCATTCTTGAATAAAGTGAATTCCTTCCTTTAGTGTTTAGACAGTACAGGGAAATCAGCTTACAAATAGCTTAAAGTCTTTGCACATTAAGCTTGCACATTAAGTATTGTAACATCAAATAAATTACAATGTTAAAATAGCTCAGTAGTTCATAAAATACAATGCTTAAAAAAAGATTTCGGACACAGACAGTATATGTGTTTGACGTGTAATGACCCAACTTCAACAGTGACAAGAGAGCGGCGAAAAGCCAAGACTGGAGAAGGGGGAAGGTTATCATGTCACCAGGTGTCAGGACTCCAGCCCATAAAGCGCATTACACCAGACCTCAGAGAGAGAGAGAGAGAGAAAGAGAAAACGAGTGAGGGAGAGAAAGGCTAGAGAAAACTGCTATTGACCTTTGTGGAAGAAAGCTGACATCATAAAGTGCAGTCTGCTGGCGACCAAATGGGAATGCCATCGCAGATTAAGGACTTTTTAAATTATGCATTTGGTTCAGACTCCCAGGGCGAGGCGAGTGTATGAGAGATGGAGCCGTGAGAATATAACGCATTTAGTGGCAGTCTGCTAAAGTAGGAGATACTCCAGAGAGTGGCTAACTAACTGGGGTTTGCACAGGGAGGGCGAGTTAAGTGAGGTTGGTCATCAATAATAGCGTGTTAAACTATATGGAGTGTTTCACTAATTAATACTAAACTGTCAAATTATGGTGAAGCAGTGATTTAACAACACCGAGAGCTGGTGTGTGTGAGCCTGTTCTGGTGCATCAAAGGAACCGTGGTTTTCTTCAAGATGAATGCAGAACTAAACTAATTAAGTTCCCAGCATGTGTGCCACACACATACCTGCTGTTTGCATTGTGTTTGCTTCTTACAGTTAAATATTTAACACAATATTTTCTTTCTAAAATGTATATTAAGTGTGGGAGGATTTGATTACCTAATTTTTTTAAGCCTGCGAAGTCTTAGAGAAATTGCAACATGAAAAAAGCATATTTAACTTTTAAATCCATTATTATATTGCAGTTTAAAATCAAAAGCTGTCTGGGTGATGAGCGATGTGTACTCTATAAAATACTGACTTTTAATCTATATCAACAAAGTCTTGTATTATACACGGTATAATAAAAAGGCAAAATAATGTCATTAACAGACATTATATAATTTAATTAAAATTATTTAAAGATGCAATCCATAACTTTTGGTTATAAACAAAAATCGATTACTGAGCAATTACATAACAGATCAGATCAAAACTGTCTCCTTACCCCGATTTGCCACAGTAAGTTTATAATAATGATTTACAATTTGAGCTGTTGGGTCGATTTCCTGGTGAATGTCAAGATTGGCCTTGTTTGTTTTCTACATAAATATGTTTCTATACATAAATATAAGTACATAAAATAACAATTTTATGTTTCCAACAGGGATGCTGATGTTATGGATTGTAGCCTAATGTATATGCACATTATATTAATAAAGTTTCATTTCTAAACATTTTATTTTGCTAACTAATGCTTTAATATTATATAATGCAATAATGTTTTTATTACAAAAGTTATTATAAAGTATTAGCCAATGCTGTTTTACATTTACATTTTACAATTTTATGCATTTGGCAGACGCTTTTATCCAAAGCGACTTACAGTACATTCAAGTTATACATTTATTCAGTATGTGAATGTGTATCTGGGAATCGAACCCACAACCTTTGCGCTGCTAGGGCAGTGCTCTACCAACTGAGCTACAGGAACACAAAAGGGCCAAAGTACAAAGTCCAGCACAATTTAAGAGTTTTACAAATTGATAAATGTAATGTTGTTGATGAAGGTTATTATAAAGTGTTACCACGTTTTTCTGCTAATAAATCACTAAGCTTTAATCAAAGTAAGGCACGACAGATCAGCAGTTATAGCAATAAATACAAATTGATAAACATTCTCATGCATGCTGGCTCAATACAAGGGGCTAGTTGTGTGTTAAGGGACAGTTCAGCAGGGCGAAAACAAAGGCGGCACATATGGGTTGTTGACCTAGAGAGCATGGGGTGGATTTGGAGTGATGTTAATTGTTACCATGAAGAAAATTAAATTCATCTGCAGCGTACAGTAATTCGTGACCCTCCCACTGCAAGCAGCACCATTCAGACCCATAGCTGAAGAATCATCTGCACTGACTTCCGGGGGGGATATGGGCTTCAAATGTGTCCAAAACAACATCAAAGTCACTTATTTTGACTAAACATACGGTCTCATTCGTTGTGTACAAATATTCAGACAATACCTGCTCTTAAAACAAAGCCTGCTTTGAGGCTATTTTAGCCTATAAACATGAAGCACCTTGATGAGCAATTCAATTAATATTATATGATTTATATAATGACTTATATACATATATGAATTCGTTTGGGACAATATGTGTGACTATACGCTATTTGTTCTTCACTACAAATTGACTGTTCAGAGACGCCATCCAGCCATATTCCCCTCTCTCAATGAAAAGAAGTTTTGCAAACATTAGCAACTTGGATGTTCAACACATGTCTGACCTTTCCAAATGCCATGAAGAAGTATAGATTCCACTTGGAAAGGAAAAGGAAAAAGAATAAAAGCTCACCCAAAAAAGAAAATGTGATAATGTGATATCTCTGACTTCTGGGGGTGTCTGGCGTTTCAGAGGGATTTCTAAAGGTCACCAAGAAGGGGAAAAGTATATTCCTCTGATGAAAGTGGCCCGGAATTTATAACATCCCCAGGATCCAGTGACAAAAAAAAAAAATTCCAAATCTAAACGATCCTCCATGTACAATCAATACCATAAAAGGTAAAAAGTGCACTGGTAATTTATAGAAACTCACTCTCCTTGTGTCTTTTTTTACTTTAGACGCACACACATAATGCAAGAGATATCTCGAGATGAATTTCCTTTAAGTATTGCATATAGATCAGGTTTATTTTTATGACATTTGGCCAAAATGAATAATTTCTAGGGTGATGTGGACCCTGGGGATAAATGTAGGAGAAATGAATGGGCTATTAAGGGAATACAGAAATCCCTTAATTCATACTTAAGGAAGAGGTGGATTTTCTGTAAACAAAGAGCAGGTTAAGAGGAGACCAGAGGCAGTTAGGATTAATTTATTGACTGCAACTCCATGGTATTCTCATTTCATAATTTACAGTCCTAATTAAAGGTGTGAATAATAATCCATAATCATGTATTCTCTCACTAAAACTTAATACAAAGGTACAATAATGGTTTTTAAATTAGGATTTATAACCATGTAAAAATGTCCCCAAAGTGCCCTAAATTCAATGATTAGTGTAGAATAATTAATAACAGCAGAAATATTTTAGCAGTATTATTTTTCAGACACAAACAGAGGGCACATTTTACTGACTGTCTTAAGATAGTTCATGGTAGCTGTGGGA
>JAZGTJ010011553.1:2363-16794 GCA_036877575.1 Botia almorhae
AAAAAAACTCCAAAGGGAGACAAAACCTCGAGAGAAACCAGGCCCAGCCAGGAGAACCAGTTCTCCTCTGGCAATACTGCTGCATCTCTACAAGCTCGCCAGTGCTTGCACAATTAGACTAAGTGAGCAAAGAAATATAAATAAAAGAAAGTGATGCATTTAATATTATCCTTAATGTTATTGTGGTATTGTGTGGTGTGCGATGGGGACATCGGATGGCCTCCGTTTTTCACCTCCATCATCTGGAATGGTTATGAACGGGAGGATGGCACGTGATGATTCTCCTGGCGCTGGCATAAACTCTAGTTACCTCGGGATGAGTATCCCGAGGTCGGGGAGGAAGGCAGAGAAAACAACTTAGCGTAGCTGCTGTTCACTGTGTTATATGAATGCTTCACTGAAAAATGTGTTTAAACAATGTTTAAAAGAATATTCAAGCTGTATATGTGTGCCTGAAAGAGAGAGTGTGTGTGTAGTTACATGTAACGCATTATGTCATATAATAACAACAATGTACTGATAATGTTAATGATTACCAAGTGGTTACATTTAAAATTTTTCTGTGCCTAGGATATGTTGAATAATATTCAACTTTATTTGATTTGCCTGTTTTTGATGTGCACGATGGAGGAAGTAAGAAAGCATTGTCTGTTCCCGCCTGCCACACCATGCTACTAAATGCAGTGGTTCTCAAATTGACGGGCAAACAGACGGGCACAAAAGGAAAAACACAGATACAAGGCATTATTTGGGTACTAAGCAGATTGCATAGAAATGGAAAAACTCTGCAGAAAAAAATACATGCATTTCCTCTCCCTCAGTGACCCAATCACTAAACCCACAACAATAAGAACTGTTAAGTTCATAATGCACAGCAAGAAAGTTGTGGTGATGACCCCTAAAGAATGTGATGGCTGAAAATCAGTTGTCTGACATGCTTTTTAATTACTTCTTCCATTCACCTCATCTTATCTGTATGGGGCCTTTTTAAACTTACTGAAAATTAAAATCACCTCCAGAGGAAGGATAACATCAGGTTAGGTTGTCTAAAGTAATTAAAATTGTTACATTAATTATGAGAATTAAAGTAAAGAATGTAAAAAATATTGCCAATATTGCATGCCCCATGAATGCAGTGCCCCAGCCTGTGATGGATGCAGTTACACATAAAACACCTGTTTCTGACACCTGACATCTGTTCTAAGGATAATCGCCATGGAACTTAGGTCTAGCTAAGGGCTGAAATGGCAATGACACATCAGAATGATAGCCACTTAATGTGCTGTGGCACAGTGCCCACTTCAGGACTCAAAATTGTAGCCAGTAATCAAGTGGTCACATAGAATGCTACTTGAAAGTTTGTGAACCCCTTGAAGCGTTCAGAGTTTGTTTTGTTGTTCGTCAATTTGTTGACAAATTGGAGCTTGTTGATGCTCTCAGCATCTCAGCAAAGTTCAACCAAAGATGGCACTCTTGGACCACCAGGGTGGGCACTGTCCAGCCCAGCACAAGTCCTCTGACCTTCAAAGCCTAGAAGTCAGTCATAACGCATGGTTCCTGCAGCTGTGCTGGGTCAGAACTATCCTTTACTTTCTCCTAGTGCCTTGGCTTGCAGGAACTGATTCCATACCAACCTGATGTTTGCAGCTGCCCAAGATGTCACAGCTGTCATTTTAATATCAGCTTTAGTTTGCACCACCACACATTAAGATGGGGGAGCAAGCAAGTCATCTGCTTCCAAAGGCAATCAATAACCTTCTCCCTACAGGAGCTCTGGCTGTGAGAGCAAGCCCACTTATCACTCTCCGGTGATGCTTACCTGCTTCCCGGGTGCCGCAGCAATGGCTGCCCACTGCTCCGGGTGTGTGTTCACGGTGTGTGTGTGTTCACTACTGTGTGTGTGCGCACTTGGGTGGGTTAAATGCAGAGCACAATTTCCGAGTATGGGTCACCATACTTGGCCTCACGTCACGTCCTTTTCTTTCCTTATCACAGCTGAAAACAGTTAGGACAAGTGTGAAGGGCAATGGGCAGTTTGTGGGGTTTATTGTTTAACCCAGTAGAAAACCCTTCCACTGCATTTCCAAAATCACATTTACTGCTTTCACATTTACTGATTGTTGTCACATCCTTACACACAAATGCATTGGGAGGAAAGTGCAGGGAGCATCTGAAGTGTCTCTTACTTTAACTTGCTTGCCGTGACAGCAATGTCCCAGTGGGCACTTTTGAGAGAAAGAAATAAAAATGCCAACCACGATTGCTACTCCCTCTTTATGCAAACATAGTTAAAGAGGAACTATCGATGAGTGCTGCTCTTTTAGGGTAATTCGCTCTTTTAGTTATTGTAGAAACACCCTGGGGAACTTCTTGCACTGTGTAGAGAAAGAAAAGGAAAACCTGGGACAAGTGGAAGAGCAAAGTTTTATCACCGCAGTAAAAATGTTTTCAAAAAGTGTAAATGCCAACAAATATGGATTGAAGCAGAATATTTCGTTAGATAAAAATGTTGTAAATTTTGTAAATGATTAAGTCTATCTTTTTTAATACATTTTGACTTTTAGGCTTTACAACGCTTTGGATTTATTGGGAATGTTTATATCACACGAATCGGAAACAAATATGCAAAAATCTCTTTAGTTTTAAGTTTTAGCTTAGCAATGCCTATGAAAACAACTAGAAAAAACTAAACACTGTAATCCATACAGTCAATTTGACCACTCAATTTGATCACATCAGATCTCTTTTGTGTTTTGTAATTTTAATAAAATAATGTTGTAATGAAACTGTAATGAAGACTCAGGTAGGCTGGGATATAGTTACAGTTGTTATATAGTTATGTATAGGTATAGTTATATGGGTTACAATGCAAAATTTTAAAATGGTCACATTGACTGCCATGGTAGTTCTAGTGTTAAATCCAAATTCCTATTGCCACTTTATTTCTAAGACCAATTCTTATTAGCAATTTTTGATAAGTAACAGAGTGATTGGTCTCCTAAGATTGAACCCCTATGGTCACCACATTGACACAGTGTCGAGTGAGTGACAGAAAGAGAACTTTAGATTCTTACAATAAAAATTACAATCATTATTTTGCTCCTGCCTTTGCCCTGTAATTTATTATAAATGGTCATGTATTTGGTGTGCATTATTTTGGTTTTGAAAAATAAAACAGCCTTTGTATAAACAAATTTAGTATCAGAAAAAATCTTCTTATATAATTATAAAACTTACTGTAAGCAACCATCGTCACAGTATGAGCTTTTGTAAACTGGAAGCTTTAAAACTGTACATCACCTAACAATAAACCTCATTCATAATACAATCATAGTAAAATCTATGCGCAATAGTTTGTAAAACCATTGTTGTGTATATTGTTTTATTATTTATGTAACAGTTTAGGAATGGGTTAAAGAATGATATACACACAAATTTATCATAAATGAATCCCTTTTTACACTCACGTTTAGGTTCTGTTTTGTCATGTTCTTTTTCTATGTTTTAATTTTAGTTAATCATCCTGTTAATTAGTTCATGTTAGCCTTTTATTATCCCCTCCTTCATCGCCTTGGTTCCAGATTACCCTCACCTTAGTTTTCCCCAGTTATATGTTTGTTCAGTTCCCGTCTTTGGTTGGTGTATGCTATTGTGTTTCTATCCATTGTCTGTGAGTACCTTTACCTATTAAAAAACCTTTTTCTGTTACTTTCTTCATGTGCCTCCTTGGATAAGTATACACTACTTTGAAATGTATATGTTAGTCAGAAATTATTAAGTAGTATTACTTATTAATAAACATGAACATAAAGTATGGGTTACCATACATCGACAAATATGCCACTTTCACTTCACCTAAATCTATATGTATGCATGTAATAAAAATAACAATTTCAATCATTTGTTGGACTAAAATCACCATACTAATAATGCAACATCTTGCAAATTTGTTTACCAAATTCAGACTCAGACTAAGAAAATCTTCTCACTTATCACTTATTAGAATGACATATTTGGTTATTTACCCATTATTTAACCCTTAACGTTATTTTACTGTTATTTAATTACCGTTATTTAACCCTTGGTTAAGCATGTGACAGTTAGCTGTGTCAAGGAAACATAGATAGTTGTTACTTTCTTTCAAAAAGAGAAGCAAATAATGTCTGAGTCTTACTCAGTATATAACATATAACCGTTATATTGTGTATCAGCCGTTGTTAATTTGCACATATAGCAAACAACAAATCATTTACTCCCTTTCCTAAGTTTAAAAATAAAATTGTAGTGGGAATGCAGATGGCGTGGTATGGGGAAGTTGACGTGTTCCAATAATCGTTTTTTGTTCTGTAACATGTAACACGGGAACATGAAAGGAATAATCTAAAAGCAACTCATGTAAACACCTTAATCTGAATATTGTCTTATTCAAAATTAGGACAATAATCAGATTACTGAGATCCATGTAAACTTAGTCAATTTGTCTTTACTGTATACGATGATGAAATTCTCAGTTTTGTTCCTTTAAAGATGAACTGGCCTTTTTTTTCTACTGTTAAAACTTTTGGTTAAAGCAAACTAATTCTCAATATTGTTTTCATGTTTGGTCATACCCAGCTAACAGCAAACATTCTCAAAATGTGAAAGTGGCATTTGTCAGGTATGGAAACCCATACCGGAAATGTGACCTCTGCATTTAACCTATCACTGATGAAGAGTGAACACTTACCCAGAGCAGTGGGCAGCACACTACCGCCCAGGGATCAATCAGGGGTTATATAAAACGTTTTTGCAATAATGTTAGTTAATATTTTTCTAACATTTTCCTATATATCATATATATCACGTTATTGTGATATATAAATGTTTAAATAATGTTCTATTAACCAAGCAATAATGTTAATAAAATGTCTAAAAAGCTGGACATTTTAAATGTTACAAAAACTAGTTATTGAGCAAGAACATAACAATTCTTACCCAGAACCTTACCCTGATTCGCAGCAGTAAATTTATAATGATTTTTACACACCACACCACACCACACTTTTCAGATTTTTATTTGCTTACAATTTTGAAAACTGTATATCATTTTTGTTCCACTTCACAATTATATGCTACTTTGTGTTGGTCTATCACATAAAATCTCAATAAAATATATTTAAGTTTGTGGTTGTAAGGGAAAAAATGGGAAAAAGGGTTATGAATACTTTTGCAAGGCACTACTAGTTTCACTTCTAGTAGAAACCAGGCAGGTTCTTTCTTATTCCAAGACTAAAAACTGCAGGGTTACTGTTGTGGCCACAACCCAAGCCGTACATAACAGAAACAAACTCGCTGCTCTCACACAACACATATAGTTCTCTATAGTTGTCTCACACTCTAGTTCTCTTACAACTTAGAACTCTAGCTACACATTCCCCTCCCACTTTCTTCAACCCTGCCCATACTGTTAAACCCCCAGCTCCTTGTCCGCATAATGGGCTGAAGGTCCAAACCTGCAAGGGGATGGGGGGTTGGGACATCGGACATTCAGGACGGTTCAAGGAAAGCAGTTCAATGCTTCCAAGGAAGTCTCTTCCCTTGCTCCTAACATCATAGTTCCTTTTCTGTCTTATGCCAGCCTTTTCCAATCGATCCCTAGCAAACACATGAGCTGTTTCCATTCGATCCCGCAACTGCCTTGCATATTCCAGCTGGTACAGCTAGAGTGCCTGGGGACATCCTGAACAAAAACTCTGGGGAAGTCAGACACTCACGTCCCAACATAAACAAAGCAGGGGTACACTGAGTGGAGTCCTGTACTGCTGATATGTAGGCCATGAGAATAAATAGGGAGGTGAGTGTCCCAGTCTCGCTGATGGTCCGCTGTGAGGATAGTTAGCTGTTGGGCCAAGGTCCTATTAAATCTCTCAACAAGGCCATCACTTTGGGGGTGCAGGGGTGTTGTGCGCATTTTCTGACCTGCCATACCGAACCAGCTAAACATCCCTTCCACCAGCACGTCAGACACATTTACATTTAGTCATTTAGCTGACGCTTTTATCCAAAGCGACTTACAAATGAGGACAGGAAGCAACTTCGATTACAATAAGAGACAACAGTGAATAAGTGCTATACACAGGGCTCAGGTTTTCCAACACAGTATAAGAAAGTTTTTTTTTTGTCCCCAAGTAGAAGTGGGGATGTGTTAGTAAATTAGTCGTGGAAGAAAAGACGAAAAAGATGAGTTTTTAGTTGTTTCTTAAAAATGGCTAATGACTGGGATGGAACCACCAGGCGACGTTCGTTAGCAGAAAGCAAATTCCTGGTGGGCACATAAGTGCGAAGGAGTGAGAGTAGGTAGGGAGGTGCAGATCCAGTAGTTGCCTTAAAGGCAAACATCAGAGCCTTGAATCTAATGCAAGCAGCTATTGGCAGCCAGTGCAACTGGATGAGCAGTGGCGTGACGTGTGCTTTTTTAGGCTCGTTGAAGACCACTCTAGCTGCTGCATTCTGAATCAACTGCAGGTGCTTGATGGAGCAAGTCGGAAGCCCTGCAAGGAGGGCATTGCAGACACTGACACAACAGACACTGTTTCTACTTTCTGGTTTGGTATCGCATAGGCCTTAGGCAACTTTGTAAAATAGTCCATAGCAGTGTGTACAAAACTGTTACCTCTCTCTGTGATGGAGAAATGGCCCATGATGTCCACAGCTACTCTTTCCATTGGGGCTCCAACAGCCAGCTGCTGAAGTCTGGCATGGGACTGGTCAAGAGGGCCCTTATAGGCTGCACAGGCATCACATCTGAGGCAAAAATCATTCACGGCCCCTTCGTGCTGGGCCCAGTAGAACCCCTGGCAAAGGCAGAGAAGGGTTTTAGACACCCCAAAATGGCCAGCCCCTGGACTCCCATGGCAAGCATGACAGCAGTTCTTTGGGCACTACAATTTTCCATCTGTTCTCCCCAATGATGGGCTCCTTCCATGCCTGCTGGAGCACTCCATCACTCAGCTGCAATGTGTTCAATTTTGACCAAAGTCTCTTAGTGACCATCAAACACCCCGCAATGTCCCCACAATCAGATCCTCATCCTGTTCCTGCTGCAACTTCCATGCTGTTGCGTCAACCACCCTGCACATGCAAGCTGGGCTAGCTAATTCTCCTGACACAGTTCCCTCTCCCGTGTCTCTCTCTTTTCACAGTGAAGGCAGCCCTCCGCAGCACAAGGCCTACGAGACAAACCATCGACGTTGGTGTGGTTAGACCCAGCTCTGTGAACTACTGTGAAATTGTCTGTAATTCTTCCAGCCATCGGGCCACTTGACCTTCAAGCTCCTTGAAGGACATTAATCACTGGAGCGCAGCATGGTCCGTCCTTATCCTAAATGGTGCACCACAGAGGTAGTATTTGAAGTGGTGATGCAATAGCGCCTCTCACTCTTGTTAAAGACCCTGCTAAAATACGCCACCACCTTCTCTCCGTCTAGTCTTTCCTGCAATAACACTGCCCCTACGCCAACATTGCTTGCATCTGTATCTAAAACAAAAGGCAGTGCAGTGTCAGGTGGAACAAGGACTGGAGTTTTAATCAGTGCCTGCCTGGGGTATCGAACACTATCTGGCAGGTTCTTTCTTGTTCCAAGACTTTACGAGATCTAACTATCCAGAACTTTTTACTGCACCATTCTGAAGTTATGAACCCATGAATTTGACATATGTAACAATACAGTTGAATAAGACATTACAATGTTTACCCAATTGGAGGCGCTATATTTCAGCTGTGCTTTAAGGTGAGTTGAAGGTTTTACTACAGGATTATAGCCAGTATCCTTGTCTATCAACATGCAGGTATCCTGACCTTTTTACTGTACCATTCTTTAGTTATGAACACATGAATTTAATATATGTGATAATACAGTTCAATGAGACGTTGCATTTTTGGCCCATTGGAGGCTTAATTCTCAACTGTGCTTTACTGTGAGTTGAAGATGTCACTGTAGGATTATAGACCATGTTGTGTATCACCATTGAAATATCCAGAATAATAGAGCAGAAAGACTTTTATTACACTTTCTCTCACGTGCAAGCTTTTTATTGACATTGTCGGTGATACGAAAATCAGAGAAGAGGCCTTCCGCACTTCACGTGGCTAGACAATAAGTTCTTTAACTCCTTAACATGTAGTGAGCACTGTAAAAAGTATTTGGGTGTCTGTCTGTCTTTTCTCGTGTCTGTCTGTTTGTCTGTCTCCTCTCTATCTGTCTGTATGTTTGTTTTTTTACAGTTGACTGTATTGCCCTGAACTGTAAAGCTTTTAAATTGAAAATTAAACTTTTAGGCTATGCTTTCTCATGCCAACCTAAATTTTGACTTGACAAACATTTTAATTTAGTTGATGTTAATGTTGATTATAAATTAAATACCTTGGGTACTTTACAAAGCAAATAACACTCTTACACTGCCTACAGTGCAGTGAGGTATTTAAAGACTGCCCACCTGGGTATGCCGGGAATGGCAGGAAGGGAGTCCTGTGTGGGTTATATTCATTAAAATAATTTGAGGCGTACTGCTCAGTTGATTGTTTTATCAGTGATCAGGTAAATTTCAGAATGAGTAGATGCAATATTTGTATAGTTCTTTCTCATGTGTCATTGTTATAGTCTATAGTCTTAATCTATATATGTATATTCAAATATATTTTCTGTTTGTTTTTTGGAGGCACCATGCATAAAATGGGATGCAGACACTGGAAATATATGTAGACAACTTAAAACAACTTAAAACTACTGACTTAAATATTTCACATGCAGAATTGAATGCAAGAGAAACATGACCATAATTATTACTAAATAAACAAACAAACAAACAAGAACCATGACAGGGAAAAAGATTAAAAAAAGAAATGAAGTGCCATTAAAGTGTAGAGTAATATTACAAAACACACAGTGAAGTGCAACAGAATGTTAATAAATTGTAAATAAAATACTACACAGATATTACAGAATAAACTCTGTAATTTCATAGAACTTTACCCCAGATAAGACATGGTTTTAACATGCGTTTTTATAAACGTGCACATGCGCGGTAAACATACGTGACGTAGGTACCTGATGTCATGCATTTCGACATCATACACGTATAGGTGCGCATGCGCGACGTGATGTCATGCGCGTAAAGGTCAGACTGGTTTTATTGCACTTGTTAAACGAGGATGGATTTGATGGCAGTAAGTAAATGAATATATTTATATTGTTTCGTGGTTTTATGATACGTGTTTGAATTTAAAATGACAGGGTTTCTGTCATTTATAAGAATGTGGGTCTTATAAATGTTTAAAAAGCCCTTAAACAAATTAAATCCTTAAAAAGGTCTAACATCAAAGCAGAGAGTCTTAATTTCATAAATGTTTCGCATTAAATGTTGCATGCTTTTAAGAAATAATGTTTTTTTTCCTCTGTATTTGTGTTCTGTTCCCCAATGCAAATGTCTAAAAATCTTTACAGCATGTTACATTTATTTAACATTTATTTGAGATGCAAACATAAAAATTGGACTAAAAGGAATAAAATTGTGACTTTATACTGTAAACAAGCACAAATATGTCAATAAGTTAAAATGATAAAAAATGTTTGCTTGTTTTTTTTTAGCTTTTTCAATGTTTTTTTGCCCATTTTTTGAGACATGGGTCTACAAACCAAGGGAGTTTTACAGTGTTGTTAACCATGTCGAGAATCATCTGAAGGTGGCATTCGAGAAAGATGATGTGTATATTGCTTGCACATATACATAAAAAATTCCTATGAAGAGCCTCGACCAGTGCATTATACTTATTTCTGTTTGATTTCATTATCTTCAAGTGCAATTTATAATGCAGAGATGATGCACATTTTCATTGCTGCTACTGCTCTGCCATGATTCTAAGAAAAGCACATTTTAAAATTCATCTTACAAAATGTAAGCAAAACAAAAAAGACTCAATCTCTACAAAGTAGAGATAATGTTGAAATGTTCCATTTATGTCAAATAAAAGTTTTAGCACATGAAAAATGATGACAAAGTTTCACTGTCTTAGATCATAAAGCCAAAAAAAAGAAAGATCTATTGGCTTAATTCCCTCTCCGGAATGGCTCCGCGAACACCATCAGTTTCTCAAGGCACAAAAATGCACCTTCAACCAAACCTCCATTCAGTTTTTGAGCTATAATATTGATGCCCAAGGCATCAAGATAAACAAGGGGAAGGTGAAAGCAATTCGATCCTGGCCAATTCCCACAAAATTCCCACAAAGAACTCCAGAGATTTATACATTTTTCCAATTTCTACTGTCGTTTCATTGCTAATTATGGTACCATTACATCTCCTCTCACCTCATCTGTTAAAGGGCAAGCCCAAGTCTCTGTCCTGATACACAGAAGCCACACAAGTCATGAAGATGTTACAAAAAGCATTCACTTCAGTTCCGCTTCTTGTCCACCCTGATTCACTAAAACCATACGGCAGTGCTGTCCCAGCAGCAGGGGGAACCCCCTTGACTCCATCCATGTGCTTTCTTCTCCAAGAAGTTATCCCCGATGGAACAGAATTACAACATTGGGAACAGAGAACGTCTAGCAATCTAGCTGGTTTTGAAAGAATGAAGACACTGCTGGAGGGGGCCCACCACCCATTCCTGGTGTATACAGACCATCGGAATCTAGAATATCTTACAGAAGCAAAGTGACTCAATACCCAACAAGCCAGGTGGGCCCTCTTCTATACACGTTTCAATTAATCTATATCATATTATCAAGGGAACAAAAATACTAAAGCAGATGCACTATCCAGATTATATTCTATTTATCTAACAATCCAGAATTCATAATTCCCCCCAGTCTAATAGTCAGTCCTATTCAATGGTCCCTGGACGATGACATCAATAACACCAGTGTATCCAAACCTGCTCCGCTGTACCACAATGTCAACGGATCTGTCTCATTCACACGGCACACACCTCTCTCGGTACTGGTCTGGTCATTCTGGGTCCAATAGAACCCTCTCACTGCTTCAAGATTGCTTTTGGTGGCCTAACATGGCAAACGACATCAGAAGGTACGTAAGGGGATGCCAGGAGTGTACCATGTCAAGAACTGCTCGACATCTACCATCAGGTAAACTCTTACCTCTACCCACTCCTCGGTGTCCCTGGTCACACCTAGGAGTTGATTTTATTACAGATCTACCTGTTTCTGATGGAAACACATGCATTCTGGTGGCTGTAGATCGATTCTCCAAAGCGTGCAGATTGATACCCATAAAAGGATTCCCAACTGCCATGGAAACTGCAGAAGCATTGTTTAACCAGGTATTCAGAAACTTTTTAAGATTTTCAGATATTGTCTCTGACAGTACCACAATTTATCTCATAATTTTTCTAGATCATTTTCGCAATCATTTTTCTCTCTCCTAGGTGTGACCGTAAGCCTATCTTTTGGATATCACCCTCAAAGCAACGATCAAACTGAGAGAAGGATCCAGGAGATAGAGCGCTACTTACGTACCTTCTGCCATGGCCACCAGAACTGCTGGAACAGATTCCTCACCTGCGCCAAGTATGCACAGAACTCTCTCAGACAACCTACTATGAATCTCACTCCTTTCCAGTGCGTACTCTGCTACCAACTCCCATATAATACAGACAAACAATCAATAAAGCTTGGATTGCTGAATATTAGCGCTCTCTCTACAAAAGCACTTTTTGTTAATGATATGATCACAGATCAAATACTAGATATGCTCTGCTTGACAGAAACATGGTTAAAACAGGATCGTTACATTACATTAAATAAGTCAATCCCCCAAATTACTCTTATAAACATGAGCCTTGTCCAAAAGGCAAAGGTGTTGCTGCACTTTATATGACTACATTTACAGCTACCCAAATATCTGACTTTAGTTACTCTTTTGAAGTAATGGTGCTCAATATACCCTCATCTGGGGCAAATAAGCAGACTTTGTCATTTCTACTGGCTACTATCTACAGGCCACCAGGATACCACGCAGACTTTAGCAAGGAATTTGCTGACTTTTTTGACTAAGACTTAGTACTAGCCACCAATCTTAATTGTTGCTGATTTTAATATTCCTGTGGATAATGAAAAGGAAAATTATCGCTGTAATCATACTTTAGACTTAATCCTGTCTTATGGTATAAATGTTGATGACATCAATATTCTGCAGCAGAGCTAAGACATTTCAAATCATTATCTGGTGTCCTGTAAAATACATTTACCTATGGCTGCAAAGTCACCTACTTGCTATAATACAGTAGAACAATAAATTCTACCACTAAAGATTATTTTATCAAAAACCTACCTGCACTGTCTTCATTCCCCAACATAATGGATGACCCTGAAAACCTTGACAGCGCAACAGAAAATGTTAACTCCCTATTTTCTAACACCTTAGACATAGTTGCTCCTCTACGGTTAAAAAAGATTAGGGACAGCAGTCTAACGCCGTGATATAATGAGCATACCCACACTCTGAAAAGAACAGCCCGGAAAATGGAACGCAACTAGAAGCAAACAAAACTGGAGGTATTTCGGATAGCATGGAAAGATAATGTTTCAAATTATAAAAAGGCCTTAAAAAGCTATAGATCTGCCTATTTTTTAACTCTTTTAAAAGAAAATAAACACAACCCTAGATATCTATTTGACACAGTGGCTAAGTTAACCAAAGATAAAGCATCATCTGCTTCTGACAGTTGTCAATACCATAATAGCGAGGATTTTAGGAATTTCTTTAATAAAAAAGATACTGCAAGAGAAAAAAATCATAAACATGCAATTGCCCTTAACACAAACAAATCAGATGGTGCATCATAACCTGCCCAAGGGGCAACTCCAGTCATTCTCTACTATAGATAGGGTGGAACTGGCAAAAATAATCACATCATCTAAATCAACAACATGCTTGTATGTTTGTTTTATCAGCAGTACACTTGATCCTATACCTATCAGGTTGGTGAAAGAGATGCTGCCTGAAATGACAGATCCTCTACATAGTATTATTAATACAGTTGGGATGTCCCAAAACCTTACATGATGATAACTAGCTGTTATCAGACCCCTTATTAAAAAACAACTTGATCTTAGGGAACTAGTAAACTACAGACCCATCTCAAATTTACATTTTATCTAAAAAATACTGGAAAAGGTGGTGTCTTCACAGATATGCTCTTTACTGGAAAGAAATCGTATCTGTGAAAATTTCCAGTCAGGATTCAGGCCATGTCATAGTACAGAGACTGCTCTCATCAGAGTGACTAATGATCTGCTTTTGTCAGCTGATCATGGCCAGTCGCAGCCTTTGACACTATTGACCATAGCGTTCTACTAAGTAGGCTTGAAAATTACGTTGGCATAAATGGAACTGCACTGGCATGGTGTAAATCATATTTATCTGACTGATTCCTGTTTGTTGTTGTGAGTGAAAAGGTGTCAAACCGATCTCAAGTCCAATATGGAGTACCGCAGGGCTCAGTGCTTGGGACCTACGTTTCACTCTGTACATGCTACCTTTAGGAGCAATTATTAAAAGACATGTAGTTCATTTTCATTGTTTTGCTGATGATAATCAACTATACATTTCTTCTAGGCCCAACGAGACTCATAAATTTACCAAACTAACAGAATGCATAGTTGATTTAAAAACTTAGATGACTAGCAACTTTCTGCTATTAAATTCAGATAAAACAGAAGATTTACTTATTGGACAAAAACCCTCCACACGGAACAACATAGAACACTGCCTTTCTCTGGATGGATGCTCTATAAAGCATGCTTCACTGGGTGTCATTTTTGATAATAATTTGTCCTTTGAAAGCCACATTTCCAATATTTGTAAAACTGTGTTTTTCAGCTTAAAAATATATCCAAACTATGACACATGCTCTCGAAACCAGACACTGAAAAATTAATTCATGCATTCATGACATCAAGATTTGATTATTGCAATGCCCTACTTGGTGGCTGCCCTGCAAGATTAATTTAAAAACTCCAAATGGTTCAGAATGCAGCAGCCAGAGCCAGTTTTGTCAACACTACACTGGCTGCCTATCAGTGCACATTCGTTACACCAGAGATTCTCTTATTTCTGTTGGTGTACAATGTACTCACAATTCAACGTTTTTGACCCCAGATCCCAGCTGGCTGAGTGAGATCCTGAGGGAGAACAAAGGACGTGACCTGAAGCGGCGCCCCCGAGGGAAACGAGCCGGCGTCAGGAACAGGCTGAGAGCCCGTGCACACCGCACACCTCTGCCTAGCATTCTGCTCGCCAACGTCCAGTCACTGGAGAACAAGCTCAATGACCTCAGGGCCAGGGTAAAGTTCCAGATAGACATTCGGGACTGCAATCTCCTCTGTTTCACCGAGACATGGCTAAACCCAGCGGTGCCGGACCACGCTAT
>JAZGTJ010011554.1:0-16793 GCA_036877575.1 Botia almorhae
AGAACTTTATTTAAGAGAGTATGAGAGAGAACTTTATTTAAGAGAGTATTAGAGAGAACTTTATTTAAGAGATTATAAGAGAGAACTTTATTTAAGAGAGTATTAGAGAGAACTTTATTTAAGAGATTATAAGAGAGAACTTTATTTAAGAGAGTAAGTTACTGTTACAAACACAATTGATACTCGCAAACCAGGAAGTGAGATGAATGGTAAATGTTATATTCTGATGTAATATTTCTGGGTTCAGCAGGACACGTGAAGTTCAGATGACCAAAATTGTCTCGGTACTCTCAGCTTGATCGTCTCCGCGTGGACACCCGGTCCATGTGGCGTCAGTCCCGTTCGCGCGGATCCCGGATGGAGCGGCCATTGGGCGGAAGTGAACCGAGGTGCACAATAACTGCGGGCTGGGAGGAAAAACATATACACGGACTGTGTGACAGCATTGGATCTATTCCAAAAAACGCAGCGCCTCCGGTACTAACAGAAACCCCCGGACTGGACTGTAGTGCCCTCGAGAGGAGCGGATCGCCGGAATCAAGTCGTGGAACTTGCTGAAGAAAGCGCAGCTCAGACCGCACGGAGCCGAGAGGAAGCCCCGGGCTTCGGGTTACGCCGAGCACCCTTCACTGCTGCTGCTTTGCTGAATTTAAGGGGCTCTCTTGATGAATTATGTCTGCCACCAGTATTGACCCACAGGTAGGTTGGATTGGCTCGGTGTCGGTAAGGCCTTCAGGAGGAGCCGGGAATGCGCGTCCAGCCTCCGCCGCGTTTGCGGAGACATCACGGGCATCTGACTCCTCGCTTCACATAAGCGCGATGGCTAACCAGTTAGCATTTTACCAGTCGTTAACCAGACGCGAGTACAAATGACAGCGTTTCCTCCATTGAAACAACCATTCCTGTTAATTAGACGAGTGAGCTGATGGCTCCCGTGCGGATCAAACTCAGTTTAGCGCTTCCGAGTTCCCTGCAGTGTCCACGGGACACGCGTGGATCTGTGTGCTCGCCCGAATGTTTACTGAACTGTGTGTAAACACATGTATCACCGCTGCTGCTATTCAGTGTAGATTTGTGACAGAGCTGTGATTGATTTATTAACTCAGATGAAGTCGCACTTAAGACACGATGTGTATTCAGATACATTGCAAGTGTTGTACTCGTATTAACAGTTAAGCTTTTGCATAAATCAGTGTGTTAATATTTGATCTTGTTTTTTTTTTGCATCTCTGCGCGCTGTCTGAACGAGAAGTCATCCAAAGGACAAGACGCTAAAGGTGAGTTTACCTGCAAACTGTTTTCATACGACTTATAAACTATATTACATCTGCGCATCCCGAGACACTCCGGAATCGTACGTGTGTATAGATTTACAAATGAAAAATATTGTGTCACTTTAAGTGTGATGTCGCCATGAGTAATACGCTAGTAAGTTTATCCTCAGGGACTCGAGTTACTGACGTCATTTATCATCAAAGCAAAAATGTCTATCAATCACCTGATGAGAGAGAGAGAGAGAGAGAGAGAGAGAGAGAATAACCTGCACTTATGGATCATCACCACACTGATGTGTGTTTTGGTTTTGTAGGTTTGGCTCTTGAACACATTAAACAGATTCTTTATAATAAAGTCACATTAATCATTGAATTGTGAATGTTTTCCTGTTGGGTTTATGTGTGGAACATGGCGAGTGCTGAGCTGGAACTGAAGACTGTAGGCAGTACTCTTCATCTGATGTAGTGTTGTGACAGTCACACATAACGTGTGCTGACATGCCCAATCCGGTACTCATGCATTATTCAGTGAAATGAGGCGGATCAATGATGTCTGTCCGCGATCAGAGAAAGCCATCGACTCTCGCGTGTTTGTTGTCAGATGTGATTGAATAGTAATGTGTATTATATCTGTCTTTCAGTTCAGAATGGCTCTCTGCATCAGAAGGAAACAGTCCACGATAATGATTTTGAACCGTACCTCACTGGCCAGTCTAATCCGGTGAGAGATGTGTGTGTCTTTATTTTGGTTTGTTGTTTGACTTATGGTGTGAAAAGGAGGGAAAATTATCTGAAACTTTTCTAAGATTACTGCATAAATTACCACAAACTGTCTATTTTGAAATGGTTGGGTAATCTTCTGATTACATCATTGTTTATCATTTATAAAAAAAGTAAATTCTAGATTTTTTCCTCTGTGAAAATATTGTTTTGTTTTGCTTACATAAATTAAGCATTTATGATTTAAGCTGTGTTTGTGTTTGTGTTGAATGTTATTGTTGATTATTTGCATTGTCCTCAAATCCTGACTGATGTTTTTGTTTATCCCTCAGAATAACAGTTACCAGTCCATGACTGACCCGTACCTGTCTAGCTACTACGCCCCCTCCATTGGGTTCCCGTACCCCCTCAGTGAAGCCCCCTGGTCCACTGGAGGAGATCCACCAATCCCATACCTCACTCCATATGCCCCCCTCAGCAATGGAGACCATCATTTCATGCATGACACTGTGTTCGGACAGCCGGGTGGCTTGGGCAGCAGCATCTACCCACATCGTTTTAACTTCTTCCCGGAGAACCCCGCATTTTCTGCCTGGGGTACGAGCGGCTCCCAGGGCCAGCAGACTCAGAGTTCTGCGTACGGGGGCAGCTACAGTTACCCACCCAGCTCTTTGGGAGGCACTCTGGTACCAGATGGGCACACGGGTTTCCCCAGCGACACCTTGAACAAGGCCCCAGGGATGAATAGCTTGGAGCAGGGCATGGTGGGGCTGAAGATTGGTGGTGATGTGACTGGAGGAGGTTCAGGAGTGAAAACGGTGGGCTCGGTGATTGGTGGAGGGCCAGTGGCGGCAGCGGTTGCCACAGGCAATGGTGGAACTCCCATAGGACTGCCACCCCCCAAACCTGCGTCTTGGGCCGCCATTGCTAGCAAACCAGCCAAGCCTCAGCAGTTGAAGGTGAAGAGCAAGCCAGGGATGCCCATGCCTGGAGGCACCCTGCCCCCACCCCCTATTAAACATAACATGGACATTGGAACTTGGGATAATAAGGGGCCTGTGGCTAAAGTTGCCTCACCATTGCCCCACCACCACCACCACCAGCAGCAGCCCCCCCTCCACTCCCAGGGTCACCTACCACCTCACCCTCATGGACACCCACCCCCTCCTCAGCCCCCCATTCCATCTGCCCAGTCACTTGCCCAGCAGATGGCTATGCACGGACCGCCTCCTCCCCAGCCTTACCAGAACCACAACCCTGCTCCTCCCCCTCAAACCCGGTGGGTGGCTCCCCGCAACCGTAACCCTGGTTACGGTGGGGGAGGCAGTATGGACAGCAGCGGCTTGTCCAGTGGCGGAGGGGTTGGGAACGGAGGTGGGGGTGGACCTCCAGGCTCCGGTGCCAGCGAGTCGCACCCGGTGCTGGAAAAGCTCCGTGCGGCTCACAGCTACAACCCCAAGGACTTTGATTGGAACCTGAAAAACGGGCGCGTGTTTATTATTAAGAGTTACTCGGAGGACGACATCCACCGTTCCATCAAGTACTCCATCTGGTGCAGCACAGAACACGGTAACAAGCGGCTGGATGCTGCGTTTCGAGCCATTCATGGTAAAGGGCCGGTCTACCTGCTGTTCAGCGTCAACGGAAGCGGACATTTTTGTGGCGTGGCAGAGATGCGCTCGCCTGTAGACTACGGCACTAGCGCTGGCGTCTGGGCGCAGGACAAGTGGAAGGGCAAATTCGACGTGGACTGGCTGTTTGTTAAAGACGTGCCCAACAGTCAGCTGAGGCACATCCGCCTGGAGAACAATGACAACAAACCGGTCACTAACTCCAGAGACACGCAGGAGGTGCCGCTGGAGAAAGCCAAGCAGGTGCTGAAGATCATTGCCACCTACAAACACACCACCTCCATCTTCGATGACTTCTCACACTACGAGAAGCGGCAGGAGGAGGAGGAGGTTGTCAGAAAGGTAATGAACACTAAAGTCCCTTTCCAGTCTCTTAAAAATCCAGATGCTTTATGGGTAGTAAGTTTTAATAGCTGTATTAATGATCATTTAAATGGGGAAGGGTTTGTTTTGTGATGATTGCGTTTTATTAAAGCTGCAATTTGTAACGTTTGGGTTAAAAACATAAATTAGTTATTGATGAAGTAAATAGATCAGTGATCAGAACTGTAAATATCAGATCAGTGTTCAGAACTGTAAATATCAGATCAGTGTTCAGAACTGTAAATATCAGATCAGTGTTCAGAACTGTAAATATCAGATCAGTGTTCAGAACTGTAAATATCAGATCAGTGTTCAGAACTGTAAATATCAGATCAGTGTTCAGAACTGTAAATATCAGATCAGTGTTCAGAACTGTAAATATCAGATCAGTGTTCAGAGAACTGTAAATATCAGATCAGTGTTCAGAACTGTAAATATCAGATCAGTGTTCAGAACTGTAAATATCAGATCAGTGTTCAGAACTGTAAATATCAGATCAGTGTTCAGAGAACTGTTTTCTTCCCCTGATTCACAACAGTACGTTCATAATAATGATTTATGATTTAAGCTGTTGGGGCCTTAGTTTGATTTGAACATGTTTAATGAAAAGTTTGAAAAGTAACCTACAATTTCATGTTTCAGAGTTGACAGTAAAGAACTGATTGTAGCTGTAATGAGAAACAAGCAGAAGTTATGAGGTGTAATAATGTGTCTGTTGAGCTGTTAGATGAGATGAATGAGAAGCAGCAGTTTGAGTGTGACGGGTGAAGGTGTCCCTAACTGCTGCTCATGTCCATGAAACTGCTTTAACATTTATATAAACATGAAGATCAGATTCACATCTGTTGATGTTCTGCTTCTTGATGCTTCAGTTAATGTTGTTCTGCTCTTGATTTGTCATCCTTTGTGTGCATCGTCTTATTAGTTTGTCCTTTTAGTTACTGTAAGCAAACATCAGAAACGTGTCAGTTCAGCAGCTGCTCAAGTCCATTTGAAATATGATTCTTTTATTTAACAAAAATAACTGACCACAAATTGTTTCTGGGAAAGAAGAATGTGTAAATGACTGTTGCATTCTGGGCCGTGTTCTTAAATAAGATCTTTTTCCTTGGTCTCCCCTGACAGAACCTAGAACCCGCTCCTCTCCAGAACCGGTCCCGACTTGATCAAGTAAGTTTTATTTGTTTATGTCTGTGTGAGAATAAAGTGAAGTATTGAGCATCTTACTGCACAGATAAAGTCGTTCTCATTAAGAGTCGAATGACAGTGTTAAAAGTCGTTTTGTTTACTTTGAAGAAACTCATCTCTCGTTCTCTTTCCTCCAGGAACGCCAAAACCGAATTAAACAATAGAGGGCTGCCCCCCCCCACAGCTCACGAACGGTTGTTGTAGGATTGACCATTTCAAAATGACACTTTAAGAGGACACAAGATGAAATGCTAAAAAATAAACAATCATTGTTTTTCTATTTAATTCTGGTGACCAGCGTCAGACTCAATCCTCTGCGCTTTTGCCTTCGTCTGTGGGGCCGAAGTCAGTTAGCGCCTCTCAGCGCTAGTCTCGTCATCGTTTTGATTTTTCTTTTTATCAGTTGGGATTGTTTTCATACCCTTTTCTTCCCCCTTTGACCTGCCAATATCTGCACAGTTCCCCTGTGTCAGTTTATGTTTCCCCAGCCCCACAGGTCCTCATCATTGCCCTTTAGAGTTGGTTAGGTGAGTGAGGTGTTTGTGTGTGTGTGTGTGTGTGTGTCAGTCATGTTAGATGGAGGCGGGGCATCTTCACACATCAATGACTGTAATGGGCCAGTTTATTTGTTCTGTAGATTCAGGGGGTGTTTGAACCCGTTCGTGGATTGTCGTGCAGCTGTGTAGAAGGGACAATGACATGTGTATTGACATGAGATGATAATGTTATAAAAACTATATTTTTGAATTATGTAACACTTGACTTTATTTGTTCAATGACGAGCCACATGTGTCACAGTTTTCTTTCTTTCTGTTTTTCCTGCTTAAAGCCTTAACATTTAAAAGCTACAGTGTCATCAAAACTGTTCAATAATGGCTGTTCTATACCTCACTTGAAACAGTTTTATCAGGGAAAAGAGAAGCCAAGCATCTTTACACTGAGGACGTCAAAACTGTCACTGGCTGGACTAGAAACAGAAAGTAAAACTAGTGTTTGAGTTTTAGTTCGAGTCCAGTGCTCGGTTCTGTACCTAACGTTAAAAGAGCAGAAATGTAACGACTCACTGTTCCAAACCCCGCCCAGCAGAGGTCGCTGTTTCTTAAAGCCAATGTGAGATGTAGCAATTCGCTGCTTTAATTTCGATTCACCTTTTTTTGTTGTTCTGTCTTTTCTTAACAGATTTCATTTTATTGCTTTTTCCTCCCCCATGCCCTTACTATATGGCTAAGCTTTAACGTAGGATCATATAATTATAATAATAACGAAGAACGCCTCAAACGTGTAACCTGAAAATTAATGTTACTGATTTACTGTTAAAAGTAAGAAAAACAAACAAAAAAAGAGTATATGGTTTCTGTGCGTGATTTTTTAGGACCTGCTTGCTGTTGTGTGTGTTTGTGTGTGGGAGAGCAGAGATGGGTCGTGTGAAGGTTGCAGATATCTATAGTCATATATCAAAAGATTCATGAAAGTATATGAAATATTAAAAAGAATTACAACACAAACATTTAAGTCACCCCTGAAATGAATATGCATTGTATCAGAAGGTCACTATCTATCACGTTCTTAGATTTGATTATGCTCATTAAAAATATTCTGTATGGTGTAATTGTGTTTTTAAAGTGTTCTTGGTGCCTGTCTGTTGAATCAGTGCTTCACTGTCAGTTTACTCCCTGGTTTTGTACAAAAGAATGTAGCGCCAATTAATCTCACATCTGCCTAACAGTTTTGAATAGATTTGCTTGAGGTAGAAGAAATCACCTTTAACTGCCACAGAGATAAACAACATTTTCAAGAAATGTTAGAAATATATTTGGGTTGTTTGTGTTGATTTCTTAAATTTATGAATGTTTATCACTGTAGAGTTGTTAAAGAAGCCTAAAACAGAGCAGATTATAACAAATGTGTAAATATTTGAATTCGTCACGTATGATCACGTGTGCTTTTTAAATGATCCGTTCATGCCCAGAGCAAGTTTCTAAAATCGATTACCAGATAGTTTCATTGTAGTGAAAAGTTTAAGGCTGTGTTATTGGTGTGTTGTTTTTAGAGAGAAACAGGTTTTAATGTAGCGCAGAGAATCGTGAATTGACTTCCTGTTTTTAATTCATTACAGTATAAATGCAGTGACTCTCACAGTAAAAGCTGAACACAGTGTCACCTGCTTTAATGTGATAAAACTACGATATTAAAGTAAACAGACAATGAGAGCTGCAGCCTCTAACTTTATTGATTAGTCAGTTATTCATATAGAGTCAGTTATTATATCAAGTGCCTGACAGATCCACAACAATAAGCTTAATCATGATTTATCATGTGAGCTGTTGAGTCTGATTTCCAGGGAAATAAGGGCCCTTTAAATTGATTGGCTGTCATGTTGCTTTTACCCATCCAGCCCACCTATATAACAACACTTAGAAAGCAAAGGATGATGGGTGATGATGTGAAAGACTGGAAGAAAACTCAAATAAAAAAACATTTGATCAAGATCTGGAAGTAAAACTGAAGTAATCAGAAAATGCACATGTACATGTTTCAATGTTTAATAGAAGATGCTCTGTGCATATTAAAAGTTCTGAAACGATAGTTAGTACGATATAGTTAGAAAACAATAGTTACTGTAGTTTTTTTATTAAGAAACTATAATATAATTCAATATTTCTGGAGGTATACAATTAAACATGCCTGCCTACATTTAAACAAATGATTGCCAACATGACCAGATAATAAACACAAAACACGATGAAGCAGATAGTGAGGTCATAACAGATGCAGAATTTATATTTAAGCATTTCAGTACAGAATATTAAGCAGTGCGTTTGATCAGTTCTGCTGTATTACATTGAGCCGCAGTGGTAACAATATTACATGCGTACACACCATCAGTGTGTATCTGACAAAGTGTTTGTGAATGTGAAGGGATGAGATTTGATGTTGAGGTCACTTTCCGGTTTTATTCTATGATTACATCAGAACACCTATAAACTGCAACCTTTACTGTTAGCTGGACTTTACAGAATTTCATATTAAAATATGCTTGTGAAATTAAAAATAAAACCCAACAGGCCAAGGTAGATAATTACCAGAGGAACTTAAAATTCCTGTCAGCGCCCAGAATTAATATTCGCGTCATGCACGGCAGACCGTTCGGCCTCGGTTCTGTTGGGCTGTACAGCAGTGTGGCTTCACCAGCATGTCTGCTCATTTCTCGGGATGTTCATGAGCTCTGCAGTGTTGAGGTCCCGCTCTTGGCATTCACCGCGTGCCTTAATTGTGTGGATATTAAATCAAGGTCCGCCGTGAACACGCAGAGTCGCAGGCCCATGTCACCACCCTCCGCGACGCGTGCACGCGCGCGCACGCACGCACGCACAGCCCCGCACACACACGCTCACACTGCAGCAGGAAGCTCTTCAGAGAGCAAACAGCCATGTCATAATGCGCTGACAACAACACGCCAACACAGCAATCGCAGTTATATTTCTATAAGATTTTCAGTTTTGAGGAACGTAGTCAAATATGAAATGACGTATTTGTAAGAAATGCGCAGAGCAGGCCAACCGCTGCCCTATATTATCTCCGCATGAGCTGCTGTGATTCTGCAGCATCAATCACGCAGCCGTGGCTGCTGTCCTGTCTTTAAATCGCTTACATTTTTGTGGCAATTCCCTAAAAAATTTACAATCCAAAGAATGTCAATGCCCAAACGAGGCAAGTCACGCATTTATCAGTATCGTTTACACCAAGAAATTGCATCGACGGTGACAGAATGAAACCAATGGAGAGGGAAGCATCCACCTGCGCGTCGAGAACGCTCCGCGCGTCCATCTGAAGGGCGCGCATTGTTATGATTCTCATTCATTTTGCTGACCTCTGCAGTCATGCATCCCTTATACTACACACCAACAGTAAACAAAGCACGCTAACGCGGTTAAAATTCATAAGCAACCATTTTTCACAAATCTATCAAGCAATCTTACTGGGAGCAACATCAGATCAAGCACAATTACTCAGACACACTCCCAGTAAACACGGTGCTCCATTTTCTCTGCCGAGCATCCTTTAAGATGCCGCCGTATATCCATCCTGCATCCCGCAGCGAGCAGTGAGGTTATGCCCTTCTTCTGGAGCTGAAGGACACGGATTGGGTTCCGTTCGTCTTCTGCTGCAGTGTTAAAGGTCTCGTTTGTGTCTCGGCTCCGTTGATCCGGTCTGGAGAGATTAGCGCTTCACGCGTCCCAGCGCGCTCGTCCTCCTCTGCTGATAGGACTCGAGCGCGAGAGGATTACAGCGGGACGCGGTGACGTCATGAGCCGCACCGAGGCCCCCCTCCCCCTCCGTTCACCGAATCCCCCGCGGTACGGTGCCCTTGAAAACGAGTGAAGTTGACATTCGGAGAACTGAGAGCCATTATAGCGCCCTGTGCTTTCAGTTGAGCTGCTGTCCCCAAAACTGACACTAACAAAACGCAAAACAACATTAATGCAATGTTACAAGGCAGGATTTGTGTTCAGTGCGCATTCTCGGTAGACGGGCTGATTAATATTAAAGCAGGGTGTGCTTCTCATTCTGCAATGAATAAAAAATAAACAAACACAAAGTGATTTGAATATTCAGAAAGTCAAAACCATCCAAATCCACTTCCAGTCATGCAGTTCCAGGAACAGATGATGGGAACAGTCATGTATTCTCTCCGGAAGCGATATTTTGGGGCTGCCTCACTGGGTGAGGAGGGGGTTGTGTCTTCACATCACAGTAATGCATGCAGTGATTCCCAGCTTCTCGTCACACGTCACCGCAGTGTAAGTCAGCGCTGTGTGGAGGCCTCGCTGATGCTCAGCGGTTTTGTCATTGATGAGGACTTCAGATACCGCCTGCACCTGCTTACTGTCATCTATATCTCACCCTGTCTAATAGCCCTTATAGCCCACTTTTAAAGGGCTAAAGCGTTTTAGATAATAACTGTCTAATGTATGGAAATTAAAAAATAAATGATTTCCCTCCTATTTTCTTCCTGTTTTATCCCTCCTCCTCCCACGTGTTTCTGCATCACTCTCTTCAGTGTTCGAATCACTCTGCCCTACATGTCTCAGCTGATTGGACCAGCTGCACAACTTAAATTCACCATAGCAACTGTAATTCAGTCGCCCAGCAACAGGTTTTACTTTCACCCCACTACCTACTCGGGGACCCCACAGCCAGTCCAGTGAGTGAATGAGGTTTGTCATCTCACAGCAGGCAGCTGAGATGTATTGCGATGTGTCCTGTTAGAATCTGACACAAATCACAAGTGTTTAGATCTGTTTATGTGTTTGTGATCTGTGGCACCTGAATACAGTTTCAGAACACTATTACATTATGCCATTGCCTTGTTTTATACATAAAACATCATACATTATATGTAAACATTTTATGACAAACAGTATATAAACAAACAAATTGGGCTCAAACATTTCTTTGAGAATATACGAATATATATATAATCTAATGTCATTAATTAAACTTGTTTTTGAGAGATTTGTTCATATTCTTAAGATGTTTAATTAAAACGTTTTAAAACGAGTTTGTTAATCTGGAAGAATAGCAGCTCTTCGATAACCAACTTGATTATGTTTTCTGAATCTGTGTGTACCTTATGTAATAGCTATAAACATGTTTATATGTGGTTCAATCTCTCGCTGTTTATTTTGGGGGGATTGTTTGGAAACGTGTGCACTATACTATTTTTTCACGCTGTGTATTAACTGACTTCCAGCAGTAATTTGACGTGATGATTTTTCCATTTGGCACAGTTTAAATGACAGAAGTTTAGCAGCTATAAAATACCACGTGTTGAAAATCACTTTATTTAAAAATAAAACTTATTGTTCTATATTGTAGGATATTTACCACATTTTCCAATAATTGACTTTTGGTTTCTGTTGTAATGTTGTCATTCTGAATGTAATGAATGTAATTCTGAATGTTATGCGGAGTGCAGATGTGGAACAAACACAGAAAATACCTAAGCACCAAAAATAACAAATATTTATTATCACGAATGCGACTGATTTAATACAATAAGCTTCTTTTTGACAGAAACGGCACCTGTTTGTTTTTGTTTATGTGACCAGATACAGATGTGATTGGACAGACGGATAATCCTTTAAAACTTTTTCCAGGTTAAAACGGCGTTTTAATCACTGCAGCGACAAACTCGAGAGGCAAAGGACGTTGTACGAAAAGTCTGCAGTTATATTTACACACAGAATGAACAACAGGGGAGAAAATATAACGGAAGTTGGTGACCATGGCTGTGGACTTCTCATCTGCTCCCTGTGGCACGCGCAAAATCTCGGTGATGTTTCCACACACCCGTCCGGAGAATCACGTACTGACCATAACATGATCAGCGAGACCACAGCACAGACGAGAAGAGAAAGATCTCCGCATGTGGAAGATGGATTTCATAGGAATGTTTTGGCGAACAGCGGATCCAAGAAGCCCGGATCACTGCGGCAAATCATAAACGCGCGTGAACGCAGGCGCATGCGTGACCTCAGCTCTGCGCTGGACGAGCTGCGAGCTGTCATACCACACACACCGAATCAAAGAGTGAAGAAATTATCCAAGATCGCAACGCTGCTCCTGGCCAGAAACCACATCCTGCTGCAAACCCGGGCCCTGCAGGACCTGCGCAGAACCGTGGAGCAGCTGCACGTGACACACAACTTCATAACACCACATATACTGTCATGAGCGTTGACGGTTTATGTTTCATGTTTCACGGTTTATGTTTCATCTTTATTTATGCGCAAACTAATGTAGTAATAGCATTTAGCATGTGTCATTAGTAGCTCAACAAGATATTTGCACAATAAATGTAGTTTATCATATCACTCAGTATATGTAAATACATAATATACAGTGTAAAATAAAGAGGGACCAAACAGACTGGAAATTGTCATTTGGAGAATGATGGCAAAATAAACAATAGTATACACAAATAAACAAATAAACACACAGGCTTTCTGGAAGATGAAGATTCTGAAGATGATATTTTGTGTTGTGAAAGGAAATCAAACCAATGAAACAATTTTTGTTTTATTCGTTGTTTTACTGACTGTTTTATTTATTGGAAATATTTTGATTTATTTTGAAACTGCAAACGAAGTCACGAGGATGCAAATATTGGCCATGTTTTCCCTACAGAAAAATCAATCATCAACAGACAGAATTAATCTGAACACGCTTGTCACACAAACACAGTTTTAACATAGCAACAAAACATTTATTCTTCTGTCTTTTATACTTTATTTAAGGATTATACACCCGTTTTAGTGAATATTAAAAGTGTGGTAGTCCAAATAAAAAACATTTCACGCTTATGAGCATGTATTAGCGCTGTGTAAAAACAAGAATGTATGCTACTCGTTACATATATTACATATATATGTATACATATATTTGACCTCCTTTTACACGAAGGCAGTTTTTCAGTAACAAAATAAACAGGCCTAAATATCAAGTACAAAAGCGTTTATTTTTGCATCATCTGTTTTGTTTCAGAAATAACATATGGTGTGGATCAACCTGAAAGCACGCCTGTGCTGATTGGCTCACGCAGTCTGTTCAGAAGTTATTACCGGCTGTGGTTATTTTATTGTTATGATGAGGAGGGAACGTAAACAATAGATGCTGCTGTTGTACTGTATTATTACTGTATGAGACAAAATATCTCCCCATCTACTGTTAACAGGGGATTTATCATCTCTCAATCCTCATCATAAAGGTGACAGTCCTGTTTAATCCCTAAGACATAATCAATTAATCTGAATCTTTCTGTCCATTTATTTCAGCGCATGCTTTAGATAAGAGCATTAGACAACCTCAGACTTGTTCTGGGAAGGTTAGACAGGCAGTCATTGTCTGTGCCGGTCATGTACATGAATTGTAAATAATACCTCTGAATAAACATACATTTTACACATATTCATGTATATGTTTTACAGTATAAATTTAGAGAACGATAAACACTAACTCAGGAATATGTTACTATTTAAAGATATAAAACTATAACAAAAACTATTACTATAACCCTTTTCCATTATTATAGTAACTTTCTATAATAATAATAATTATATTACAACTATAATAATAATAATAATAATTGTTGTTTATTTTAATGTTGCGTAAATAAAATAAATCTGCGTGCACTCGATCTGGCAACCTGAGCAGCTTTGCCACAGCAACGGTGACGTCATTATTCTGACCAATCACTGACCTCTCCTCAAGTCTCGTTGCGAGTGCCCCTCTGTTATCGCGTGATCTTCGCCGAGCCTCACCGCTATTTATAACAGTAAACAGTAAGTATTTTATTGCAATTCTTCTTATTTTGCAAAAGCCAAATCACATAATTAAACAACATAAATCTATTAATATAATCTATTGATTTGTCACTGATAAATCGCATGGTCAGAAAATGGTTGAACGGGCGCTGAATAAGCTGTGCTGTTTTACATGCACACGCGGGTCTGTTTATTCTTTCGCCATCATTTAACACGCAATATTATTTTTCAATATAATCGGTCACCTGCACGTGTCACCATCATTATTTTACGTCGCGTAGTTGGTTGGCCAGTAAGCCACCGGCTGCTGTGTTGCACTGTCTGCAAACACAAACACCGCGAAAATATGAACGCGCACAGAGCCGCTCATTCATTCATTCATTCATTTACTATTATCAACATCAGTTTCCTGAACTTCTTAAGTGATAACCGTTTTCTCTGTTTAATAACCCGGCACGCACTATACATACATTAAACCTCTGCTCTGACAACTAGCGCATGATTTATCTACCCCAGCGCAGCCATGATGAGTTATTCAGAAAAGCCTGAGGATATGACAAAGGAAGAATGGATGGATAAACTGAATAACGTGCACATACAGAGAACGGATATGAACAAACTCATCATGAACTATCTGGTAACAGGTAGGCTGTGTTAGCTTACAAGTTACAGTGAACTGATACGATAACTTTAGATTACAACCGTGGTGCAGAACTGCCCCATTGAAAACGTGTCTGTTCCACAGAGGGCTTTAAAGAGGCTGCAGAGAAGTTTGGCATGGAGTCTGGGATCGAACCAAACGTGGATCTGTACTCTCTGGATGCGAGGATAAAAATCAGAGAAATGGTTCTGAAAGGTCAGATCCAGGAAGCCATTGCTGTCATCAACAGTCTCCACCCACAGCTCCTGGACACCAATCAATGCCTCTTCTTTCACCTGCAGGTAAACAGCTGAGCTCATGTGGGCCTGTGGTGAGATGTTTAACAGTCATCATAAACGCTGACCAATCCAGAAAAACAAATCCCAGAACATGACCATGATGTTTTTATCAGCGCTGTAACCACCCCAGAAACAAAACAGTTCGCGCTGGAAAGATGCTGAACAGGCTGACTGTCAGTCTGCTTGTTTACTGCAAACTATTTCAGCTTCAGTAGAGAAGCAAAGGGTCAGCGGTATATTTCTCTCCTGTAGCAGCAACATCTGATTGAGCTGATTCGTCAGCGGGAGACAGAAGCAGCGCTGGAATTTGCCCAGTCACAGCTGGCCGAGCAGGGCGAGGAGAGCAGGGAATGTCTAACTGAGATGGAGCGGACGCTGGCTCTGCTTGCCTTCGACAACCCTGAGGAATCACCGTTTGGGGATCTGCTCAACATGATGCAGAGACAGAAGGTGTGTGTTTATTTGAATAGGACACAAACATCACAAGCTGGGAATCTTTGTTTTGCAGCCATTTCCATAACAGAGATTTTTTATTTACAATCGAGGACATGTACTGTATTTGGTGTAAATTTTGTCATCGTTTCTTAAAGCCGGTTCTGTCTCCCTCTGTAGGTGTGGAGTGAGGTGAACCAGGCTGTACTCGACTATGAGAATAGGGAATCCATTCCAAAATTAGCAAAGCTGCTAAAGCTCTTACAGTGGGCTCAGAATGAACTGGACCAGAAGAAAGTGAAGTACTCCAGAAAGACAGACCTCAGTAAGGGCTCCTTTGAGGAGCTCAAATAGAGACTGAAAACTACATGACACATTCGTTATTTTTTCATATTTATAGGCAATCAGTGACTGGATGGCAAATATATAATATATATAGTGTCTTTTTATGATGCCTCTATTAAAATGACTGAATTATTAAAAAATAACAAGCCTACATTTTATTGTCTAATATGAACTATATTGGTAGCATATTTTCTGAAGAACATGAAATATTTCTATGGTACTAATTTATTTTATTTTTTAAAAAGAGATCATCTGTGCTTACAGTGTTGATGTTCTTATGCTTCTGAATAAAAGACAGTGTTAATTATTATTGATAATTGGTGTTGATTTATAACTGGTTATTGTAGAGACTATAATAAAATTATAATATATAGAATTTATAATAGATTGTTTTCAAATAAATTATTTGTAAAAGAAATGTTTCTTTCGTGGTGTGCTGTTTTATGGCTTGGTAGTTTTCAGTTTAAATATTTAAATAACATATTTACATCAGCAGTATTTTATGTTTTATTTATGTGCTGGATAGATGCTGGTAAGGTCGAATGTTTTTTGCATGTCCTGCTTGCCTGTCAAACTGTCTGTGTGTTTATGTGTGTTGGAGGAGGCGTGGCTTTGGAGAACGCGCTGAAGGGAGGATGGGATCTTAAGCTTTCAATGCTGTTATTGTTGAAGTTGTTATTGCTAGCATCTCCGAAATTGCCCGTCCTATCTTAATGTGTGTATGATTAGTGATAAGTGACTGCTGCCAGAAGGTGGCGACAGAGAAAACCGAAGCTGCAAGAACAAGTGAAAAATCACAACTCACTGTTTAACATCGTTGATAATTGTGAACAGTAACAAAACATTACAGGCTGTGTATTCACATGCACCCACTGGACTTTATGCCATACGCGGATAACGTTTGATTTTCTCATACAGCATCGATCATAGACCCTACGCACCCGCACGCCGTTGTGCTGACGTCACGGGGGGCGGGGTCGAGCGAGATCCGCTGCGGCTGGTACACTGACGTGATCGCGCGCTTCCCGGGGATGCAGCCGCACGATTGACATCGGTTTCTTTACCGCACTGATATCAGATCAAGACTCCGTGTGTCGGGGCCGACGAAACGGTAAGCGTTCATCCGTTAAAGACACGTTACAGCTGATGAGGAAGAATCCTCTTTCCTCTGTGATTTCTCTGCGGGTTTGGCCGGATTGCTCGGTGTAACGGGAGCGCGAGCTAACAGGCCACGGTAATATGGATGCGTCGAGCAGACCAAAGCAACGGGCCCTTCCCGTGATGTAGAAGAGAATCGAGCTGGAGATTAACTCTCAATCTTCTACGTTTTCACAGTAATCTGTTGATATATAACGCAGCTGGGCGCAAGCAGCGTTCAGGAGCAAATCAAATGATTTATTGCACAGCTCATATGAATCGGAATAAATAAATGAATGAATGGAGGAATTTGCTTTTATGCCATTGCATTTAGATAAGGATAGCTGTGATGTGGGATTGTACATAAATGTCACACGGTGAGGCATTGTATGGTTTAATGAAACGAGGGCGCCCGTATGCAGAACAAATAGCGCGCA
>JAZGTJ010011556.1:0-16792 GCA_036877575.1 Botia almorhae
GTACATTTAAAACACCCACACAAAGAACTATGACTACATAAATTCAAAACATCTGCTTTCATAATGAGACAACAACACTGGTTAGGTCAGTCCCAGGTGACCACAGTGAACTCTGAGGCATGCCAACATTGCCCCAAACTGTCAAATCCAACAAAACACCTTCCCTCTTCCACCCTCTAGCTATGACAGGTGAGCATCCACAAAAGAAAGTGCTAACACATGGTCCTACAACTATTCGGCAGTCAGTGGCCACTGGGACGTACCGACTGAATGACTCATCGGGTCATACACAGTCTTCACTGCCCAGATCAGCCACAAAAACAGTGTCTCGCCTCCCCACATAAGCTCCAGCTACTCTGACACGGCTTTGAAACAGCACAGGGGACTTAGGAGAGAGATTCAGGCTTTTCACACTGTTGTTTTTTTTTTCAGGGCAGATAGATTTATTTATATATCTATCTGTCTTGCTATCTTTTTCACCCGCTTCAGAGAAACTTTTGGATTTTTGATTTGGTATGACAGCACCCAGGGCTCCGAGGATACGTCTTACCGATGATGCGTGTGCCCAGACGCACAGACACCACACGCGTGCACACATGCGGCGCTTTTCGCAGACTTTTAGATGCCAATACTGCAATTTTCCAGGGACATCCAAAAGCGGTTACCACAAACTATGAAAACTCCACGGTCACAATGATACAGTGCGTCAAAGAATATATGGATTTTTGTTAAGACATGGACAAGCACATTAATTATCTGAATTATATGAATTAGCACAATATTTGTTACGGCAAACTTTAAAAATGACCGTCCTCCAACAAAAAAGATGGCTGTGTACATGCTTTTATTTTGCCTACAAGCAAACAAAATAAAATAGGTAGAAGGAAAGAAACTTTTTATATTTTCTGAAAAAAAAAAAAACCCAGAGCCACAATGTTGTAGCCTGAAAATTTCCATGATTTTCCATGTCTCAAGATACTCTTGTGCGTTGATAAGAGGTGGCCTCAGTACACTGCCCCAAGTCAAAAGAGCTGACCCACAATTTTCTGTGATATTCTACTGCATGGGCTTTTATAAGTGTAAGTCTATGAGATTTTTGTTTAATGTCTAAGAGATAAAAATTCTAAGTTTATTCTATTTTAGAAAAGCAGCACTCCAAAAAAACATTTAGGGATCAGTCACTGCATGTGACGAATTACACAACAAAATAATATCTAGGGTTATGGACATGAACTAACCCCTAACCATAAGCAATAGTAATGCCTGCCGTAGTCTACTTGTCTCCTTCATTAGAGGTAAAGGGTTACTTGCACACACAGAATGAGAATTTAGCCAAATGTCTAATCATGCAATCTGTTACTAAGCTAAACTTGAAATTTTGATTTAATGAAGCCATCACTGACAAATAGACTTGTCCCGAAGTAACAAAAGCAATTTCCATGAACCAGGGTTTAAATTCAAACAACACAAATGGTGCCCTATTTATAAGCACTTCAACAGATCCATAAACACTCTCTGACGTAGATAAATGTTTTTCAACTTCTGCTGTAATAAATATCATCCTTATTCCTACGTTCCAGGCTGTGGTATCTTGACATATTGTTTGTTTTCGCCACCAAACAATAAAGGCTTCAAAACATGGTTCAGGATCCAAGAGGCACAAGCTAATGTTTGCAAATGTTTGTGATTAACTGTTAGCGGAACCTACATGGTGCATGAATCACCCCAATCAGCGAACCGCAGACTTCTAAACTCCATCTCCTGTGCCTTGTGGATACTTGAAAATACCCCCTACATCTCTAAAACATATACTGGCATACACTCGAACACACCTCTCTACGCCCTCCATCCATGATGGCACTAATGAACACTTCACATGGCGGCTAAAGCTGTAAACAGGGTGTTGACCTACTCAACAGTCTCCCCAGAACATTGGCACAGAGGCCAGTGGCTCATCATCTATGCGGCGGGTCTGTCAGGTTAAGCACCACTGCAGTTTGGATACTTCGTGATGAAGGAGGAATACTGGCAGATAGAACGTCACCCCTCTCTGAATAAAATAAACTTTCTACATATATTGAAAAGTATGAAGTGCTCTACGGACTGTCTGACGAGGGTGTATCTTATTTAACGGTTCCCACACTTTTATCAAGTGCATTAAATTGGAAGCAGTGCAGTGAAAGTAAATGTTTCAACAAATCTTTTAAAAAGCCACAGAGAAAAACAGAAAAATAGAATTGTTGAATAAAAGCTAACAAATCAAACCAGTCCAAAACAGGCAAACCAAGCCAAACCAAAACCAAAACAAACAAACCAAAACAACAAATAAAGACCATGTTAACAAATTACTATTATAATTTATCTTGTTCTTGATGATACAGTCACTTTATATTAATCAGTTTGGTGCAAAATCTCATTACCGCAACACCTTTGTGTTAATGAAGCTGCTTCTTACCGAGGTCTTTGATACTGGGAAGCACGTTGTGTGTAAAGTTGCTGTAAGATGCCACTTTGCCCTCTGGAGATGCAATCCCAACATGGGACTCGTAGATCCGTAAGCTCCTGGGCTTCTGTAGACGAGGGTGCTTGAGCTGGGACAGGAAATGAGAGGTAAAATATCTCCAGAATTTTTCTTCACTCACATCAAACATTATAGTATGCCAAAACTAATTTGGTCAATCTTGTCATATCAATATGACTAATGGCTGAAGAGCTTACACAGGCATCTGTATTTCAGTCTACTGAACAGATGTTTACGGTCTTCACTTGACATTAAAGCAAAATTACATCTACGAGAAACAAATGGTTTTTGATACACATGCTGCAGTCATACAGCTGTTTTCTTTCTTAAATGATCTGCGTTGCTTGAAAACATTGCTTTAGTTAATGAGGAATATTCACAGTTCTAACCAGTGTATTATTCACCTCTACTAGGTCATTTACTGTCATTCTATGCAGTTTTCTTCAAATAGAAACAGCAGTGTTAAAAATTGGGGAACCATGCAAAATAAAAGGTTGATACGCTGAGGGGGAATAATCACTTACAATGTAAGGTTGAGGAGGGTCCCAATGTACCCAATCATAGATGACGGAATTCTCATGCTTGGTCACATACTTTGCCCAAGGTGAGATTCGATACAGGCGCTCACCTGCCCTGGTATGAACAACCACCTGGGAAGAGAGACAAATGAGGGACGTAATGGCAAGGGCACACATGGTGGGTCGTAACACAGGCGTGAGCAAAGGATGCTGGGTAAAGTTGGTAAGAGAAAATGTGTTTGCAGCTGCCAGAAAACAGGGATAAAAGGCCAATCTGATGAAAAAGGTCATGGTGTACAAGCAAAAAGGACGCTTGGGTTTAAACCAGCCGCTGGAGGTGACAGAAGAGGAAGGTTGTTGCTGAAAAAATAAGACCTTTGAATTCATCAGCTCGGGTTTATCAGAAAACAATTTGTGCCAACGAAGTGATTTGTACCATCAGTTTTGTATGTTTTGGATGAATTATTTTAAAGGAAGAACAAGCAAGAATTATTGAACAGTAGATAATCAAAGGCAAATTACATGTGGCAATAAAAGTGCATTGATGCAGGCACATACATGCATGGGATTCGCTTTATAAGCAAATACATACTAACATAAAAGAGTCACATGAATAATAGATCTAAAGCTTTCAATTTTTAGCAATACTGCATGCTTTAAATTATACAACTGCAGCAGAAAGAACACTGTATAAAATAATGTATATGTATGTAAACACTTTTAATGGAATAGTTTACCCAAGCATTAATATTCTGTCATAACTGACTAACCCATATAACAAAGAACTTCACTGCGTGTCAGTATAAAACTGACAAAAACTGTCATATAGGCAAGCACAACATAAACAAGAAATTACAAAGTACAAATAAGTTATTCACTGAAAATTGGTGTTTTCAAGCATTCAGAAAAATGAACTTTTTATGACTTCAAAAGACTTGAAATACATTTTTTTGTGAAATATTTATGGTGTTTCGCTGCTATTTTTTATGTTTTATGAAAGCAAGAAAGTAATATGAGTTTTCAACAACATGAGTGTGAGTAAATGATGGCAGAGCTTACATTTTGACACTGACCTTTCAATGTGACTGAAGTGATTCAAAATCATGTCCAAAAAAACATGTTTACTAATGTCACACCATCTGTGGTTTCCCTCAGAGTAAAAGCTTCCATCTTAAAGCTATTAGCAGACCACTGCAACAAAATCATTGATCAGAAACAGAAAGGGTCATTTAATCCTTTGTGGACTATTGGCAAATGTTATTTATAGCCAGAGCAAAACTATTCACTTCCACATACGTAAAACTCATTGTGTGTCTCAGGTTTGACTACAGAAGTCATCCTTCTAAAAGGACATTCAAAGGGACTGTGTGAATTTAATGTCAGAGTGTGTGTTTTCTCTATTGAGCTGTACGAGTGCAGATGTGCTACAGAAAAAGACAGCACATGATTCCCGAAACCTGCTCACTTCCAGATAGCGTTCTGTATGGTGTACAACATACACTAGAGTGTGTGCACCATTCAGAACTAAATTGAGATTTCCTTTACTTTATTCCCTAATTTTATGTTTGGAATCTGAATGGATTGTACGTGGGATTCAGAAATGTGATGTGAATTGAGGTAAAAAGTGTACTATGCAGAATATTTTGTAAGTAAGTATAAATAAGCAAAAGTGACATACTTGTAAGATATGGTAACCTTTACCTGAAATGTGACCTCTGCATTTAACCCATATCTGGTGAGGAGTGAACACACACCGCAAGTTGTAAACACACACCCAGAGCAGTGAGCAGCACTGCTGCACCCAAGGAGACATCACGGGTTAGGTGCCTTGCTCAAGGGCACTTCAGTTGCTACCTGCTGGCACTGGAATCGAACCAGCAACCTTCTGATAACAAACCAGACTCACTAACGCACTAACTACAACTGCCCCTATAATGTACTGAAAAATAATCCAAAGTAATAAAAAACTAATATATGGGTATGAAAATATTCTCTTCTTATCATTACATTGCTCAGAACCTTTGGCCATTGGGTGTGTAGCCCCCAACCAATAATGAGGGGCAGGGGACTTCTGACGGTGTTCCAATTATTACTAACTGAAAATCCTGTGTAGTGCACCTTTAATAAAACGTTCTATAAAATGTTATTTTTATTTCAATTAAGTTTAGTTTTTAAATTACATTAGATTTTAGTGATTAATGTAAAATGCCCTCTATAAATTTCTATATAAATTTTACTAGGCTTAAAGAATATTACATTTCCCAGAATGCCATTTCCAATGTTGAATTGGATTACAATTCAGCAAATGCCTCTTACTGACATTCCAACTCAACATCCTGGACATCGGGTGTGGCTGATTCAAACCAAATTCCCACCCATGAATTGCAACACAGAGAACAAACAGGCTTCTAGAGTGTCCTCCAAACAAGAGCAACAAAAGAAGCTTATGTACCAGCTTACAGCCTAACTTCCTTAAAGTCACACATTTCTATTCTCTCTCCACTGCCACGTACAGGCACACGACTGTAGGGTAGGGCGGATCAATAACAGCATCTCTCTCTGTGTGAAAGCCCCCCTGGGGAGCTCTTCTTTCCGAGTCTCGCACACTCTCCTTCTCTCTCTTTTCCTAAGCCAAAAACAAATGGCTCATTCAATGGTCTCCTCCATAAGCTGCCAGTAAGAGGTAATGACCAGTCCATTGGCACCTGATGGTGACCTGTGGAGTGCAGTCCCAGTGGGGCTCAATCATTAGGCTCTTCTCCCGAGGACACCGAGAAGCATCAGGCTGTCATGCCATGGGTTCACCAGTTTAAACAATTATGGAGAAAGGACGTGAGAATGGACAGATGCTGAGCCAGATGGGTTTGAGGAGAAAATAGTAGAAAATAGCAGAGGCACGGTGCCGATAAAAGGTTCGGGTGGAGGATAAATGGATAATGATAAAACTCTTACTGTATTAAATTGAGTTCATTTAATGTCTGTCACTTTGCTGTCTTGTCAAATTATAGATTAAGAGTATTTTATGTCTTATAATACCACAATTGTCTTGAAATGCATAAAACATATTTTTTTGCACAGCAAAGTCGCAGTGTTACGATACAAGTGGGAATTAAAGAAAACAGGACAGTTGGCCTCCTGTATATCAAAAGTCAGACTGGACCAATTTTCACAAGGGGCTCGATCTAGTTGACACAACTTAACTGAGTCTAGTTTGGGGGCCTGCACTTGGGACAGGGCCAGGGTGCAAATCTGGTTCTTATCGTGTGTGGCCTGACCCAAGGAGACAATAAGAATGAAGCAGCCAGATGAGCCTCTCTGTGAATGCCACCTACCTGCCATTAATCACAATAGTGTCAGTGTCTCAAAGCATAATGGACATCATAAGAGAAAAGACTGACTAAACTCAGTGATACAGTACAGAATATGTACAAAATACAGAGATACAGAAATAATCATCAATCATCATAAAATACAGTGTCAAAATAATTTTAACACGTTTTCCTGCATTAACAGATTCAATTAATAGACTAATTATGTGATCCCCTCGTCTTGTGACTTGCAAGTATGTGAAAAAACTAGATGTTTTAATATTATCAATACTTTAAACTTTTGTTAAATGATTCAAATAAATGTAGTTCATTTTTGCATATTAGTTCAAGCTGCCTGTTTTAATTAAACAAAATTCTAAATTCTATGATTCCTATTTTTAATATTTATTTACATTTAGGCATTTGGCAGACACTTTTATCCAAAGCGACTTGCATTGCATTATACTACACATTGATCACTATACATTGAGTGTGTGCAATCCCTGGGATCGAACCCATGACCTTGGCGTTGTTAAGGCCATGCTCTAACCACTGAGCTACAGGAAAGCTTTATTGTGTGGAACTATTACAAGTAGTTACAGACATAGCTACATACTAATAGAATAACCTAAAGTTAAGAGTACCCGTTTGGTTACTATTACTAAGCTTGTAGTGTACCTTCTGATAACTAGCCCTATATTTTAAAACTAAAAGGCTAAGCGACCCTAGGTTGAGTGGCCCGGAGTGCAGAGGGACTGTTCATTTCCAGCGGTGTTGTATTGCATCACAATGCTAATGCATGTTACATTAAAGCTTTCGTCATTTCATATTACTGCTATTATTCTATTAGATTTTTTTTAATTATAGAAATGCCTAAAAGCAATGCCTACTGTAAATAGCTACTTGGCTGTTAGCTAACTTTTATTATTAGTCCTGTGGCATAGATGATATCAGCCCTAAAGGAAAGTCATTCAAGAGACAGCAGGTCGTTTTTTTGATTAAAAAATGACAAAGAAACGTTTTTCTCTTTGGATGAATGAAACAGAATCCATTTTGATTTGATATAAACTTTAATTGAATATACAGTCCGTAAGTGAGTAAAGAGCCAGACCGCTCCCCTGGGATAGTGTTTTAATTTGTTTAAAATTAAAGCTCCATGTTTTAAAACTCGTGGGTGTGAAACTACAAATTAGGCTGCGTTTATTAAAAACATGCTGTTGAAGAGCAACAAATGGCTTGAATGTTGCAGCTGTTCCTTTAACATTGACACATTATCCATAAAATGAGTGAATATTAAATCCGTCTTGTCAGTGCATGAGGGCCTCATAATACCTCAGCGCATCATTCAGACTAATGAAGTAAACACAGCGGCTAATGCGTCTACTCACCTTCAGCTTGGAGTTATGACTGACAGCAGGTGTTGTGTCCTCTTTAGGGGGGATGTGCAGTTCCCATTTTCCAAACTCCTTCTTTTTGTAGGGATGTGAAAAATTATCCCAGCCATCTATCAAAGCAGAAAGAAAGTACGTGTAATGCTAATCAGAAGACACTTGTTGTATGTTTAGAGTAAAGAACATATTCTATTTTAATCAAAACTAGAATTTAAAGCTAAATTTTTAAACTAAATTATTTTCTCCAAAAAAAAAGAAATTTTTTTTGCTTGTGCAAACATGCCATGACAACATTAGTGTGTTGAGATGCTTTTTATGTATACTGGAAGTGAAATGAGTCTAGTCCCAAATATCTAAAATATTCTGGTCGCTAGATATGATTTGGGTCTCTTCCTCAATTGCAGGTTTATGTTTTTTTTTTATCTTCATTCATTCACCAGGTGTCCAATCACAAAATAGCACACCTCTCCTACACAAGCCACATGATTTGAGGAATAAAGTGTGGGATGTGTTACACGTCAATGTTTAAAACATAAAATCACGAGCCTGTTTGAATCCCTAACCCCAACTATTAGCAACAGTTATGGTGATGTTTGCCTAGTAGCTAATTTATGGATAGCGTTATGTATTCTCTCTGAAATAATTACCAAAATCATTTGTCTATTTAAAAGCTGTATAAGTTATGTCCTGTGATCAAAGACTACGAAATTTGGCCTGCAGTCTGTAAAGTCTGGCTCATTATTTCAAAACAAAACTTGCACTTCCTAATGACTAGAAAAGATGGCAAATATACAAGCAAATCCTGCATTCACACACTTTCTTGGCAAGAAATGATCTGCCAAAGTTTTCACAAACAAAGTGTTTCAAAAGAAAGGCCTTTAGTGACTTCTGACTGCATTCAGTCTTGTAGGCATCTAAGATAACCTTGAAGGGAACCTTCTTTTTCTTTGTCTTAAGATGAACGCATCGTTCTTTCATCTGGTTTAAGATTAGAAAAAATTCTCTGTCTAGGAGAACAAACAGTCAGCCACAAATTGACACAAGTTAAAGATGAATAGGCGGACCTGAACCTAACTCTTGTAAAACACAGTTTTATGACTTATGAATTCTGCATCAGAACAAAACAGTACAAAAACAAAACTTTCTTATATATGTATTATGAAACACCCCCTCAAAGCTTTTTAGCCTCTTCTAAAATGCTGATATTAAATTCAATATATTACATTTTTCTTTAACTTTTTAGGCAAAATTCAAGAAATAGTTCACTAAAAATAAAAACTCTATCACCCTTTATTCAGCTCTGATCCCATACCAAACCCATTTGATTTTCTTTGTTCAGTGATAGGACAAATGTTTCATGTACAAACCACATGTAATGAAACTCAGTGGGGACTCTCTATCAAGTTTTTACTGTAAATGACAGAAAGTCCCATAAAAGTAGATCATGTATTTCATGAGCTATATGTCTTCTAAAGAAATAAAACCATTTTAACTTCATAACAAATCAACTTACTTAAACTGATGCAGAGTCCAAATATGGCACCTCTGTATGTAACATCAATGTGACATGACCAATTATTACTACATAACTGCCAACATATCTGAATTAGGAGCTATTGTGACAAAGTATTGTTTAATGAGTTACATTTTGGAATGTTCTTTAAACAAAGCTATCATATGACTTAGTCGTTCATACAAAGGTGATATGCCATATTGTTAGAAACATTTATGATGCTTTTCTGTAATTGTAGTGCTTAAAAGCTCCAATAAATTTGAAACAAGTTACAAATGAATTTGGAACAAAAGTGTGAGTAAATGATAACAATTTTTATATCATGCTTTATAACTATGCCTAATACTGTATTACATTTAAAAAAATTCAAATCTCAAGTTACATTGAAAGCTCTCCACCAATCATGTCTTATTAGGACACAATTAGTTCCTGTCTGAAATGCTCAAAGACCGAATGAAAAAGTACATACTGAAGTCTCCAGTGAGAAACAGCGCTTCAGCAGCAGGTGCCCACTCCTTAAAGATGAGGCTGTTGTCTGGCATCTTCTGTACGCCGTAACTCTTATAGCTACGTGTGAACTGATCAAAGCCTCCTTCGGCCTCCTCAAGGAGTGTGAGCTGTTTTTTAAACAGCCCATACCTTTAAAAACAAAGAAAGCAGAGGAAAACTTCTTAACAAACAATGGTATATAAAGACAGACTCAATCTGTCTGTTTTGCTTTACATACATAAGCAAGTTCCAGAGCAGTAAATCCTATAAAAAATTAACATGGGTAAAGTCTCTGAGCAACAGCTATATCATACAGTATGTAGCGCATCATAAGGATGCTATGGAGAAAATACAAACAATATGTTCACAGAAAAAACATCAACTAAGCACAATATGAATGGTTGATTTGTTTTTGGTGTTCAGGAATTTTAAATTCCTGAACTTATTTCATATTTTACATATACAGCTCTTATCAAACAACCCTCAGCAGAACCACATTTACTCTCTGGATCATCTTAAAAAGTCTCAAAGTCTCAAAAAGCCACCCCCTCTCATGTACATTAATGTAAGATGTCATCGACCTGCCATCTTATGTATACTACATATTACTTCACCCGGAGACACTAAACACCTATGCACACCTTTCACTCTTGTTTTCACTATCATCCACTCTCTTTAACAGAAATATGGTTATTAATCCAAGGGAATTCTACTGGCTTGTGGTTTTCAGGTTCACATCTCACCTTTTTGCTATTAACAATGGTGTACTGCAAGGCTCTGTACTTCCCCCCACTTCTTCCTATTCACAAATAGCTTTATCAAAGCACTGTAGGGCTGGGCAATATGACAGTATGTACCTTGTGTTGCTAGAAAAGTGGCAGAAAATATCCCTTTTCTATATGTTTGCCTGGCACAGGTAATGCTAAAGTAATAAACTGGACATGTTCCAAACAAGTCAAGATGTGTTAAGGACTGTTTACAGTTGGCAAGCAATGTTGCAACTTGCCGCATTAATACATAAAAGTCATCAACTCATCATTCAACTCATCTGCAAAATCACAGGTGTGCATGTATATTACAGATTTTACAGTAATTTCTGTTTTATAATGATTGTTTTACAGGTTTGAGCTGTTTATTTTTAGCTCAAGTGTTGCATAATGTGAAGCAGCTGTTTATGCGCTAATGCCAGACTTATCATTCATTTGTTGTGAATAATCATATTTTTTGGTTTGCGTCCAAGTTGTAATTAATAAGACAAAATGAGATGAGGCACATTCCACCTTTGAAGCATTTAATTCCCTGGATTATCCAAAAATAGGCACTGCCGCATGATAACACAGTATATAAACCGACACCCTGCAAAATAACTCCATACGACTTTGGTCATACCACCCACATTTTTTTCCACAGACAAACTCCTGAACATGAGGCACGCCATCAGCTAGAAGTGTATGAAGCAATCATCTGATGTGCTAACAATGACCTGCAACTTTGAGGATACTGTGATCTTCAGGCACTCACAGTCCTTAAACTCTGTCTCCATCAGCAGCGGCAAATTGCGCTAACAGACTACTTATGATTCCCTCTGCTCTCTAAAATGCCACATCAACACAGACCAGCTCATCATGAAGACACATGGCAGTTTATCTTCCTCAGATAATCAAGGAAGTTTGAGTCAGTCGACACCTCCTTGTTTGATTCTGCACGGCGATTACCTCCTGACATTGCCTGTGTGTGATAACAAGGAAACATGCTAACAAGAGAAAACCTGGAACACATTGTTAAAAAGATCAATGACTTCTAGTTGTTCTTCAGATGTGAAGCTGTAGTTGCTGTTAGGCAGCATGCCCAGAATCTATATAAAACCGTATACACATTTATATAAGATTTTAGTGTAGTGTGTTCATGTAAAAAATGAATATATGATGATATTTTTACATAGTTGACCAGACAAGTCAGATTTTCCATTTTTTTTTACTTTTAATGTAGATTTTTTCCCTCTGTCATTTTAGGGATTGGAATGTGACACAAATAAGGTTAATTTTGTATTTTTATTACACTTGTATAACATTTTTATCCTATATACATATTCACATTTAAATAGGCTACTTTCAATATTCCAGTACATAGTTCATAGTAAAAGTTTCTGTGCAAGCTAAGTCAAAATCTTTACAACTGACCTGACCAGGCTAGCTAGCTTGCTTACTATAAAGAAATATGCTTACTATTGAGTCATCACAGACCAGGTTATAATGGTTTTCAATTATGTGCATCTCTATTGTGTACTTAGCCCTGTATATATAATCTGCATTGTGCAATAACATCCGGTAATTACATTTTGTAAGCCACTGCCATGTGTATTTTTAAAAAAGAAAACTGTACCTACAATGCCCTAGTCATGTGTCATTTAAGATGCTATTCCATTGTGTTCCTGACAGTCGAAAATGGCCGTGACATTCAACAGCACAAAGGAAAACGTCTGCCTTAATAAAAAACATTTAAAAAAACAGTAAAGGCATTTCAGATTTCAGCTCATCTGGTAGAGCATTGCATTAGCAGTACAAAGGTTGTGGGTTCAATTCCCAAGGAACACATGTACTGATAAAACATTTAATGCACTGTAAGTCACTCTGGATAAAAGTATCTGCCAAATGCATGAATGTAACATAGATACAACAAATGGCAAGACAAGAACAAAAACAATGTTTCTAAACTCTATGGACTGGGTATTGTTTTAAACAGACAGCCGTTCTCTTGAGTTTATATTTGTTTATTTCTTACTAGCTATTACTGCTGTACATTCAGAGTGACTTAACATCTGCTTTTGAAACTTAAATGCTCCCAGCACACTGGCGAACACCTTATGGCTAATTCTTATTCTTCAAAACGATCAATAGCACTTAATATCCCCATTGACACCTGCTGCTTATCTGATTCCCAGGTTGGATGCCATTTCAACAAGAATTAAAAGCAGAATCTAAGCAGCCAAGCACTTAGAGGTATATCTGTTGCCTACAGGAGAGCACAAGCATGCAGCGACTTGTGCCGACATAGGGACTGGAAGTCATTTGTTTTCAATTAGTTGGTGTGATTTCAAGCAACTATTAAGAGACATTTGCATTCTTGTTTAAATGTGCAACCATAACAAAGGAGTATTTACTAAAACCCTTATTGTTTTCTGCCACTGAATCTACAGCACCATGTCAAAATAAATTATTTTAGCTGAGAAGGTTGTTGTCTTGAATGAAAGCAATGAGACAGTAATGCTGGGCACTGTGCCATAATACAAATCAGTAAATAGAAAACTTCTTCCTTTTGCAATGTTTTCACTGTATGTAACGTCAAAATGTTACCACAAATAATAATTGCTTTTGTTTAGAATATCTGTTGGGTACATAAGATTTAAAATTGAAATGAAATGAGAAATGGTGACAGCAACTCTTCAGAGTTTAACTATGTAAATGAGCAGTAATGCGCCAACGCAACTACCAATGAGGGCACAGACTCTGTAGATCATGTGACCTACTCCCTGATAAAGCTGGATAGAGGGAGGCCTACTAGCAATCAAAAGTATAGAAATTCAGGGATCTTTAGCTATTTAATGACTGTATGCATGAACACTTGAGGACCGGTTCTTGGGTTGAAGGGGAGGCCAAAGCACTCAGGTGTTGCCTGAGGGTGGAGAGGGCAAGCTGTTCTGCTATGAATTTACAAATTCTATTTGAATCTTTATCAACATGAACTTCTAGTTCAAAAAGGAGCCGAGTCTGGCAAACCCTTTGGGCTTTTAAGTTTGGAGTCTCAGACATCTTCATTCTCAAATACTTACAAACAGCATGCAACAGCATTTTTTGGACTCCAGGCTTGCTTGCTGTAGATGTTAACCCATGGACATGTGCAAAACTTCATATTTAGTGGTGCTTGCTATGCTAGTTTGAGAGGTGTGCTGTTTACTATTTAACCAGATGTGCGTTTTTTTTTACCTGGCGGATGATAAAACAGGAAAAATAATCTCATAGACTTACAGGGAAGGACCCAGGGACAAGATTATCATAATTATGTAGTGGTTTCTTTAGCTTTGGGCCAGTAAGCAACCACTTAGCAATTACCCAGAACACCCTAGCAATCGGCCACAACATAGTAGCATTGCGGCGGTAAGCCACAAGCGAGTCCCATGCAAACAACTCATGATTTCTCCTGCACTACACAGATAAGATATTGTTATAGTTATATGGATGCTTAAGAGCACAGTTTCAATAGATTAACTGACAGTTATTCAAGAAATCCATGTAGTAATTAACTATAACCTTTTATTGCACAAAACTAGGTCTCAAAACAATTACACACATTAAGAGTTAGGCACACACACATTAAGGCAATTAAAAGTCCGACAGTTATTGTTCTGAAAATTGTTAAAGGCAGTGGATTTATTACAGAAGCATTGCTTTGAACTGCAGATATAATGCTTTAAAAGGGATGAATTTAAAAGCTTTCCTTAACTAATTAAACTTATGTCAAATCTCAGTATAAATGCAGTTTAATTCTTACTTGTCAACTAGTCAACTACCAACCAGCTAGTTAATTACTGGGGTTAGCTTTTTCTTTAATACCTGTAATGGTGGTGCTTTGAAGGGGATAAATGTGGAACTGCAACATCAGTAAGGGGATTTTGGCATGCGAGCAGTGTGCTATGATAAAACTCTCAGAGAGACATTCATTCTTCTTAATTTTCCCCGACCCTACAGCCATCAGAACAATTTCTGTAAGAAAACTGTTACATGACAATTACTGCCGGACTTCAAACCACCAGCTGTGAGCTGTTATTATGCATTCTCTATTAGTGTTGTCAAAAATATCGATTTTTGATAAATATCGATACTGAAATATATGAAACGGTACCAATACTCATTTTCTGAAGTATCGATACAGTAGCTGCATTTACGTGGACGAAACTTGAAAGCTCTGCGCATGTGCATTACACCATTACAGTGTACCAGTACCAATACCATTACAGGTATTAATCTGATACCTGCCCATATTGAGAGTACTGTGTCTCTTTGGATAAACGCATCTACAAATGTGTAACTGAAAAGAAGATTTTTTTTGGAACTACTGTTCCATTCTGCTGTGTTCTGTCCAGCTGTTTTTGGATTGCACAAGCTAAAACAAATGCAGGTTTCCAGGACACCTAAAAGGTGAACACGAATGTATGTCACCTGATAGCTATTTGCAAGAAAATTAATCTGACCCTCCTCCCAATCCACACTGACTGCCAGCTTCAGATGCTGTGTGATTATGGGAGTCATTGCCATTATAAGAAATCAGTGTTTGAGCAGTGGAAGCAGGGTCGGCCCATTGCCGCACCATAAGCCCGAGATATTCCTCGCATGTCCGCAGGCTTGTGTCCCAGATGATTAGAGTCTAGAGGAGAGATCAGAAACTGCATTTCAATCAGACAGTCAAGGTGACTTCAACAGAAAACTGATTTCCAACGCGGTCATTACCGAAACTTGTAACTCTATGAAATTAGAACTTAGACAAACCTGTCTATTAGTAATAATGACTGCCAATTACAAGACCATAGATGTCCTTTCTAACAACATTTGAGCGCTGAAGACGTTTCCTGGGTTCTTCATTACAGAGAGGAATGCCTTGTTCTTTAAGATTATCTACAACTGATTTATCTTCTACTCTCTGCTTTTATACACAAAAGAAGTCATTTTTATGGATTTGCTAAATCTACAGTCTGGAGTTGTCCAGTACTACCAGTGGACACCAGAGGACATCATCCTCTATGAAGACCATGGCATGTATGTTCACATTGCAAGTTAAAGAGCCCAATTATCATATTTTGGCCTCACTCAGCTGTGATTTGAAAATAGATTAGTGAGTTTTAAAACTTGTTTTATGAAAGGACCATGCATTAAGAATATTTTATCGTCATAAAAATCATTCTGGTTAACAGCCCTGGAGTTCTGACACATTGTGCCACTACCACATTCACTGCATTCAACATGACCCATTGACCTTCTCTCTGTCCTTATCGTTTCATTCTTGGTTTCAATTTGTTTTTCACGTTTTCCTATAGCCCAATGGTTACAGCATTGCGCAAGCAAATTCAAGGTCATAAATTCAATACCTAGGGTATGCACATAATGTAAAGCCTCAATGTAAGTCAGTTTGAAAAAAGCATCTGCCCAATGTGTAAATGTTCTTACATACGTACAGCTGGTTTAGTAAATGCTGTCAGAAAGAGAATGCTGGGAAATTTTTGTCTCAGATGGAAACAACATCAGACGCTCAATCACAATCAGCTAAGAGAACAGAATGCTGGCTTTTCCCTGCAGTCCTTGTGAAACTGCGCTGGAATTAAGTCTGAGGCTACATGAAGAACGTACAGAAAAATGTCAGAATAGATAGAAGAGAATAGATTTAAATATTTCAGAACTTATCTGGATTAGCGCACCCAAAAATCCAAGCTTGCATACTCTCTTCTGCAGAACAAATGTGTTTTTCTTAAAAATATAATGGTCATTTTTAATAATGGAAACTCACTTTTTCCTCACACTTTTCAATAATGAAAGTGAATGAAAATGTAAACCATAAAAGTATCAAAGAGCATTTAATTCAGACAAAACGACTTTGAAAATAGTGGTTGTACTGAGTAATATAATCCATTATTAAGGTGCTTTTTTATTTTGGCATTTGACAGCCCCAGTGCTCATTTGCTTTTTTTACATTAAGAAAGTCACCATGATATTCATCAAAAATTCACCCTTTTGTGTTTCACAGAAGAAAGAAAGTCATACGGGAAATCTGGGTACAGAACACATGAAGCGAAACTAGCCTTTCTTCAAATTAACACCAAAACAAAAAAATTAACATCTCCACGCAACACTAGTCAAAAGAATTAGAGAACGTGTAAAGCATACAAATTCGCACATAGCGCTTTCTGTAAATTCATATGCTTTACACATTTCTGAAATTTAACAGGTAGAGTTAAAATCCAGCACACACTACAGGACAAAAACCTACAGACACACTTTTCTTAC
>JAZGTJ010011557.1:0-11374 GCA_036877575.1 Botia almorhae
CACGAAGTGAAAATGCACTTTTGTTTACATGACGACATTAACATTATCGGCAGCTATTTCAGAGCAGACTACACATGCACAAACTATTAAAAAGTATAAATACCCGTGCATAATCTCTTTTCTTCACGTCATTCTTATAATAATAACAAGTAACATTAAATCTGGTGAAAACACCACTTAACAGCAGCCACGAATGGTGTCTATTCTTGGCGTTATAAATGTGATCGGATCGTCCTGAACTTCCGGGTGGGGTTGTCACGTGAAAGGTCATCATGAGGGTCATTCTATTTACAGCTAAAACATTATTAATTAATTTTACTAATAGTTCGATTGGGCAGGCTGTCGCTAATTCGTTATTTTTATACATTTTTTTATTTTTATATTATTACAAAAAATAATCCTAACAAAAGGGCACTTTGATCACTAGGGGGATCACTGCACGTGCCTGCAATGTAGTGCTGAGGGACAGCTGCTTCAGGCAACCCTGCTAAAGAGAGTCAAACCTCCAAAAGACTGAACCCCACACCCAATACTCACACCCAACTACACCAGTGAGACACTGCACTCAGGTGACAGGACACTCCCACTACCACGGCACCAGGAAGCCCACACAAGTGGCCCCCCAGCTCCTGCATAAAAACACAAGTCAGTTAAACAAAAACAAAATAAAACCAAAAAAAGGACAAATACAAGTCATTCAAGATCAGTTAACAACAAATATTCCTAATAGCAAAAAAACAACAAAAAAAACACAATCCAGCACGAATGGCTCCAATATACTTATACAAAATTAGCAAAACATTATGCAAAATGGATCATATAAGCAAACATTTTAGAATAGAAATTAACCAGACTTCAATTTTATAATAAGTTAGTTAAAATAAAATCCTTAACAATAGAAATCACGAAAATACAAAAAAAGGACAAATAAAGAAAATTGATTCCACCAAACACGTTGGCAATGACACAGCGGAATGAAGCGATTGTTTAGGCTCAACCAAATAAACCAACACAATTATAGGAATAACAGACAACACTCAAACTTATGAAGGAGCAACGGAGCACAGGAAAGATGAAAAACAACAGGGCGAAACAGCACTGCTTAAGCCACTGCGGAACACCTGGTCACAATAACTTCACGGTACACAGCATTCTCCGCTAGATTAAGGAAGACAACTCCATGTTATGTCAAAATAAGAAATGCATTACCTCATGATGAGATAAAAGAAAAATTACTCATACCCACCATGAAACAGACAATTTACTCACATAATGAACACCCTGGTGCGCTGACATTCCCGAACACCAGATATCATGGACTCTGTAATTATATGTTTTGCAAATACACATACGCTGCCGGACTCGTTACAGTCGATAATAAACACTCACCAGGATGAGCAACCAGCCAACCCCGAATTAGGCCAGCCTTATCGACTCGAATGGTTAACACACTACCCTATCTGTACTAATATGAAAACACAAATGCTAATTACGATTTCCACTGGTGGATGACATGTTTCACTGGAGGTTGTTTTGGGAACAGATGAACTCTCAATCCTGGATGTGACTGAAGCTTCTAAACAGATCCTACAGCAGACTATTGAGCTCACTCCACAAACATGTATAGTGTTGCATAAAAATGTATTTTCTTCTTTGTAAATACGCCAGAGTATGTGTTACAGAGGAGGGCGCCGCTCAGCCTCCTCCCAGCCGCCAGAGGGAGACGTCACCAGAATACTAATTCAGTTTTGGACTACAACTCCCATCTTCCCCATACCTTGGGCTGATTACTTTCTGTTTGCTACCTGTTTCCAATCAGCCTGGCTATTTAAACCCCTATTTAAATATATAAAGTGCTGCATATGGATCCAAACATTCCAGGGTCTTCATTTCAGAACGCAAGTAAATTTGAATATAAAAATGGCATGAACTGAATAATGTCTCCGCAGAGCAATTGTGGTATGAGGCATACCACAATTTCATAAAACAACTCTCCTGGGAACAGTGCAACACTGTTCATTGCTCATCGTATGATATCAACTATTGATGTTTACCTTTGTGCACCAATTTTATTTTCTAAACAGTAATATAATACATCTGAAACTAAAATAAAAAATGAAAATTATTAAATGCTGCAGTGTTTGAATGCAAATTAAAATGTCATTAATTAAAAATATTACCTCAAAACTCCCGACAAGAGAAAAAGGTGATGAGGGTTGAGAGTGTTGACTGGATTAACATATTATAGTCCTGTGTCTTTCACAGAAGATATTTACATAAATATACAACTTAGTTATTAGTATCAGAATGCAGAGACACCAAAAAACAGATGGAGAAATCATTACTGTTTTCTGATGTTCTACTAGTATCCCATGGATAGATAAGTCTTATAAGAGAACTACTTGTCCAAGCAGCTGTCCCTATTTACTGACAATTTACAATCTCTAAAATATGGTTTTGTATAAAGTTAACCTTTTTCCATCTCTTTGAATATTATAAAAGTATTACACTTATAATCAATTTTTGTCTGCTTCCTTGTATTGGTTATTCCATATAAAAGGTCTAAGCAGGTTAGTCTATACAGGAATAGCTCACCCTTGTGTAATTTTAAACCCATATGCCATTTTTGATTCCAAAGAAAATGAAAAAAAAACATTTTGAATTATGTTAATAATTAAACAACAGTGGCAAACTAATGAACTTTACCGTATAGACAACCACTGAGACATTTCTCAAAATATCTTCTACTATTACTGTGTTCTGATTCTGATGTATTTCTGGGTAAACTATTCCTTTAATGACTTCCAAATAAATCCAAATAACCCTGCATTTTACTATTTTGATTTAGTATATGCCTGGTGATAAAACAGTGGAATTTACATTGGTAAACTGTGGAATACATTACATTGCAAAATGTGGATTATTCTTTGTGATTGTGGATTAAGTGGACTATATCTATTAAGTGCTGAAAACACTGTTGTTTTATATACTGTAAAGGTAAAATGGGTAACAATATTTAACATGTAGTAACTCATCTTTTCGACATGTTCAACAACATTTTGTGTGTACTGTACTTAAAAAAAGGCGTTAATGGGTTCCTAATAATAAAGTCTTCCACAATTTAAGTATTTTAATTAAGCACAATTACAATTTACTGATTAAATGTTTGTCATGCAGCTGCGATAGAACATTTCTTTGCTCTGTTGAAGTCCTTAATATTTTGGACGTTAAATCTCCACCCTTTAAGATACAAAAACAAAAGAAAGATTACCAGTTAACGTGCAATCATGTGGACGGGGAGAGAAATAAAGACCATTACTCGAAGAGAACTTACCCATCTGCCTCCATCTTTCTCTTCTCAATAATATGAAATAAACATGAAGTCACATTTAAACAAAGTAAACTGCATCAGTGCATTAAAGTTACTGTTGACAAACTCAATAGTCACACAATAAAAATTGGTTTACCAAATACCTGTAATACTGGTGCTTTGATTAATGAGCACCAAGTTTAACTCATTTTCTATGGGGCTCTTTCGTAGGTGCATTAGTTTAAACTAAAATGTTTTCTGTTTTGAAACAAAGATAACTGGCAAGGAGCAAAAAATTTCATAAGGTGTTAGCAGAGAATTTGGGGTCCGGGGGCTATTGTGTCATCCAGTCGGGCTACCAAAATGTATTTCCACCCTGCCCGTTGGGCTATCTTATAAGGGGGGTCCTCACGTGACAAGTGAAATCGTGACAAATGCCCTCAACGTCAAGTGGCATTTTCTTATCTGTGACTTTACTTGATATTTCAAATTTAGAATCTTACTCAATTATGTTCTATATTGTTTTTACAAGTGAATATAAATTTCAGTTCAGTTAGAACCAAATATTTGTATTGATGGTTGTAATTTAAAATTTTATATTGTTGTTATTTATGTTTTGAAAATTTTTTTTTATTTGGGCTACTAAAATATGAAGAGTGCCTGCCTGAAGGGCTACCAGGGATTTTAAAATTTTGCGAGCCCTGCAACCGCAGTGACTATACCAAGTAAACATTTTATCAATGCTTGCTAAAGTCAGATATGAGACTGATGAGATATGACAAAATGTATGACATTTTAACCCTTTATTGTGTTATGTAACATGTATATTTAATGTTTAAATATTGTAGCACGCAAATGGCAAACATTTACCACACAGATTGTTTTTCCACTGTCGGTCTAACTCAGCCTTCTCATTGGTCTCTTTAAAGCAGTCTTTCGACCCTCAGACATTTTGATACCATACTGGAAGGCACCTTACACAGACAATCATACATCAACATCACAAAACACACAACTCCATACTGATAAACTCAATACTATCAGCATAGCTAGTGTTACTTTGGTAATGCCTCTTTTTTGTTCATGTAGTCACTGTACTCCTCTTGAGTGTCGAAGTCCCAGTGGCCCAACGGACCCTTCTTATTACCCTACAGGCAGACAGATTAGAGATGCTAGGATATATTTCTGTTACAACTAACAAAATTCTTTCGAAAAGGAAACACACCTGGTCCATCTTGCTGTAGTCCACCTCTTCATCACTTTTCACAGCAAGATCATCCATTCTACATGAGCAAAAAAGCAAAAAACTTTTGCTGTTAATTTCACAGTAAAAAGTCAAAACTCACAACATGCGAGAGAATTTGTGTCCTTAAGATAAAGAAGCCCTTAAGAAGGGCTTGGGATATAAATCGCTATTTATACCTCATAGTTGAAAACTTGTACTCGTAGAAAGTTTGAAACCTTGCCCTGGACTGCAAATGTCATTTCTGAACATTGGTTCTTTCTTGCAGCTTCTGCAAACATCATAAGCAAACATTAATACACACACAAATAAAGTGATATAACTCACGTGACAGGGTAGCATTCAGCATTCTTCTCTTTACAGCAGCTTCCTGTGCTTACAGTTAAAGAAACACTACAAATCAACTGATTTTTCCTATATTTTGAAGCTCCCCAGTTCCTGACAAAAAGCCCAGGAACTGCAATTTCCTAGCTATCCCAGCTTGATCTGCCTCTTGAGTTCTCTACTACTGTGGCTCAACTCAGGACAATTCGAGAACTTATTCATCACTACTATTCGCAATGCAAAAATGTAACATCTTTTTGGTGAAGAAAAAGTACAAAATATTATAAAAGTAATAATATAATTTAAAATAAATGAAATATAGTAACAAGCATATTGATTTACCTGACACTGCAAATTATCAAAACAACAACCCAGAGTTTTGGAAAACAAGTATGTAATTTTGAGTATGGATCAGTGTATGTATAATGATGATGGTAAGGTAATGGGGTCAAAGTGAATAGTAAAGGATGTCTCCTGTCCCTGCCAGTGAGCAGCTTCAGCAAACTTACCATTACCATCAGCTTGATCTGGTCCTTTACAGAGCCTAGACTTGAGAACGTCACAAATATTGCACTAAACAACAGAACTCAACTTTCTCAGCTCTGGCAGTGTCTTCATCTAGTATTTTTGAGCAAATGCATTTACAAATATTTTAATAATAATATTACTGCAATTTGATAAAAATTAAAAAGTATAATCAATACGAAGATTGTGAACATTTATTTTACCTTTATCAATGTCAATGGCCTAAAGAGAGACGGAAATAGCAGGCATTAATGATCAGAGTGATGCTGATATGTTTGATCTTTAAAGATGGAAACAATATTGATAAGCCTCATCAACAGTTCAAGGATTTTTTCGAGGAACTGTGTCGTATTGTTTTCTTCATCGCAATCTTTCTCCCTGTCTCACTCGCAATGTCTCCCCCTCTCTTTCTCACGGTAGTTTTCTTTCTCTTTGTCTCTGCTGCTCTTGGAGGTAAGGCGGTGTAATCACCGATGTCATCAAAGATGCTGCTAACACGCACATACAGGTTAGAATGTAACATTCAATAAACTCAGTGAAACTTCTGTTTGCATACACTTCATGTCTGCCTCTGTAACTTTCTTCTCATCCAGACACCCTGAGCACACACACAACACACTCCAGGGCAACACATTTGTAAGGGACAATGCCATAGATAACACCAAAACAAGAATAATACCTTTATCTTTCATTTTCTTGTTGCATGTACCCTGCCTCAGGTATGACAGGATCTGTCAGTTTGCTGAGGACAATGTCATTGGTGGTGAGAGTCGTCTGAGCCTTGGAATAGACACAGGAGAGTTTAACATGATGTGCTGAGGAAAAGTTAAACATTTTTTAAGGGTCAACAATGGCGTAATGACCCAATTAATATAAATAAATGCATTAATTTAAAGAAATGTTGTAGTGTGTTGTGAGTCTACATCTCCATGGTTGGGAAGTCAGCTTTTGGGACTACTCTGTACAGCTCTGAAAACCACACATTAAGTAAAATTCAAACACATAAAATTCAAATGTATTGTTTTGCTTCACAGAACAAATATTAACCGTCATTTGGATTACTTTAATGACAGATGTGCTTTTCTGAGCTTTGGGCACAATTAATGGCATTACAAAGCTAGGAAGAGACAGGATATTATTTAATGTAACTCTGATATTTACCTGACTCTCCATCACTGCTCTACTATGATCAGCTGCTTTAGGGACGGACTTTTACTTCCTATTAAACTTCCTATCATCTACTGTGGAAGAAATTTTTGTATTTATGAATATAGCATTAACATCGTCTATGATTTTTACTGTGAACCTTATTATGAGACATCTAATTCTGTTTCTTCTTTAGCTGTCATGAAAATATGCTGATGATGCAAACTTTATGCACCTCACCCTAGGTAGAGGAAACGATTGCACTGTTGAGCATCTGCAGAATCGGTTTCCTACTTCTGCAGAAGAGATTTTGAGGGTGAAGCGGGCTAAGACCTAACGAGATTGGTATACTTAAACTTTCTATATAAGGTGATAAACTGTGAACATTAAATACTGATTGGTGAATAGCAGATATATGTTCAGATGAGCATGGGTCAATGACAACTGGAAACATATATAAGCTTGATGCAAACACTCAACTTTGAGATCTTTAACCCATCTTCAAAAGCTTTACCTATTCATAACTGATCTCCATTGCAAGAAATAAAATATTACAAAGACAAATAGTGTCTGACAAATCTCTCATTTCAGAAACAGAAGAATTTTCCACAACACCTACCTACCTCTAGCCTAGTTAGATTCTATATTTTTGTTCCCTGCCTAGTCACAGCAGTGTGATGTTATAGCTGCAATTAGTAACATTATACTTCTGTTGCCATTTCTGTTTGTGTATTGTCACAAAATCAGTTTTTAGTTTTTATCGATAGTTTTTAAATCAATATTTGACAACTGTAAATCATTATTATCAGCCTTCCGTATATATATCCAAGAATGTTAAAGTGCAGCTTTAACATGCCACAGAACTGGCCCTCCCAGTTGAGCTTGGTTTCTCCCAAGCTTTTTGCTCCATCTATACATCATTGTATAATGAGTATAATCACACCCTAAATACAGTAGCCCGGAAAGGTTTATTCTCCATCGATAAATCATTGGAGTTTTAGTTCGCTTACTTACTGGGAGACTGCTGACATTTAGTTTAGCTTTTCATAAAATGTTAATATTGCATTTAATATACTGAACAAACTACAGTACTAAAGACTCTACTATTTTGTTATTTCTTTTCCTCCATTCTCTTTTGTTACCGGCCTCCGACCTAGGGGATATCTGGACCGGCAGCAAATGATACACAGGCTTTACGCACTGTGGATTGATGAATAAACTGTGAAAAACAAGACAGAAATTACGTCTTTCCACAGCGGCAGTCAGTTTATTACTTCAATAATTTCTCTTTAAATTCTAAAATAAATTCAACATTTCAAAACTCAACAACACTCATTTTATGAAATACAATTATACAAACAAATCCATAGAAACATTTGATAAGTGTGTACAAAATATACCTTTAGGTATAATATAATGTATACTTGTGTAAGAAAACAATCTTATTTATAAAGATTTATAAAAAAATCAGATTTGGTTTACAGTGAATACAAAAACTGTCAAAAATGCAATACACTAGTTATCAAGCTAGTTATGAAGATTTCACAAGAGAAATACTTGAGATTTCATTGCACTTGAAATATTAATTTGATATAACTTTCTCTTATTCCCTTTTACTTGTGCACATGCACACACTAAAAAAAATGTGCGTGCTGAACACTCAAAATGGCAACTGAACAGAGAATACAACATACACGAAGAAATGTAATTCCAAAACACTCTCCAACAATATAACATATGATACAGACTCCATATATTAACATAAATATAATAATCCTCAGTGAATATAACATAAATATCATAATCCTCAGTGAATTAAAACACTTTATAAAATAGATTAACTTCAAAACTCACTTAAACTCATTGCATTACATGTTTTGATTTACACAAGTACAATGAAATGAATATTTTAATTGAATATATTTACACCTGTGAAAAACACGAGAAGTCATAAATAACAGTGTCAGTCAGTTTATTACTGAGCCTGCTAACCAGCAGAGTTCATCTCTCACGTCTTTCAAGAGCGCCTGATGTGCCATCTATTGGCATGGCGATGTAACGCCAAAATGATAAACTGTGTACCTTAATTAGAAAAGTTCTGATTTTGTAAAAAAATAAAAAACATGTACCTGCCAATACACATATGTGGGGGGGGTGTCACTGTTTTAAATGAACTCATAAATGGCATTTTTTTTCAACCCAGTACACTCTCCCCTGCTTTTAGAGAAGTCTCTGCTCATCTAGAACCAACTAGTTAGGTAACTACAGTTGTCACAGAAAGTGGACTATTAGGTTGTTGCTCATATTATGTCGTCTTAGAATGTGAAGTGTCTTCTTTTCTTTCATAACTTCTTTTTGTAATGCCCATAGTGCTGTCACTGGGTAGTGGTGTATGTCAGGTAGTACAGGGTAAGTCTGGACTGGGTACAGTACACAGGGATGCATTGCGTTGACTCTTGGTCTAAAAGCCTGGTATGAAAGTTGGCCCATCTGATTGTACATGAACACCTCCTTTGGCTTCACTGCGCAGGCTGATGTCTTCCTCATTCACTGGCTGTGCAAGATGCTGTGCTCCTAGGTCAGGTCATTACTAGGCATTCATCCAAATGTTCCTGCGGTTCCACAGATGACAACGGGTCAGCCGGTGCTTGTGCTGGTTCTGGTGTGATAAACTGGGGGTGCTGCTCATATGTCTCAAGGTTACCTGGCTCTACTCTGTGGCGTACTGGGTGAAACTCTGGGGCCGCTACTCGAAGATGATTGTGTGGCTTACCCTGGGACTGTTTGAGAATGACTTTCTTTCATATATTGGTACTGGTCTGGGATTACATGCATATTTTTCCTTATCCTCGGAATCACTGGCTTTGTACTCCAAGACATAAGATCTGGAGAGTCTGGCTGTTCATGTGGTGTCGTTTCTGTCTTTGTTGTTTTTGTGTCTGATTGTCTTGACCATCATGTTCAAGTGGCAGATCATTCACGGGCAAAAGGAGATTACGGTGCAGTACACGGAGGGTGCGGTCACCAGTTTCTGCTTGAATACGATATACAGGACCGTCTCCCATCCTCTCAACAACACAATGTAGATTCACAATTTTCACAAGATTTTCAATGTAGAAACACAACGTTTCGGACAAGCACGCGATCACCTGGCAGAAGCACAATTCTTTGGACACCATAGTATTTTTTTCCTTTCGCAGAGCAATTCTTACTATTTTCAGAGGTGATCATATATGCCTCGTGCATCCGAGAAGCCCACTTCTGCACACATTTCTGAAAGGTTCCAGTCTGTGGCTTAAAATAGTAAATCAATGGGTAAACGTGGGGCCCTTCCAAAGAGATAAAAAAATAGTGAATAGCCTGTGGGTGAGTAGCCATATAATAAATAATAAAAAAATAAATAATAATAAATGGCAATTTTTTTTCAACCCATTACACTTTCATTATGAAATGTTCAGATATTTCATGGCTTTACTGCAAAACCCTTATACACCTGTTCTATAATATTTTAAAATGTTATCTCCATGTATGCTGAAATGGCATGTTAATATGATACCGGTCATGTCGCATGGTCTCAAAATTAAATACTAGTAGGATAGTTTTAGTGGGATACATTACCCTCTCATAAACCACTAATAGATATGAGCTTCACATGTAATGATAGACATTTCTGATACAAGTCCATTTATTTCAAATTCCAAATGTGCTGTAGTTATCATCAGTTATCATCAACTTTATATTCAGAAACCAATTAAAATCTTAATATCCCTAATTCGTTTTAATAATTATTAAAATAATTACAAAAGTTGTCTAATTTTAAAAAAAATTATTTAACAAAACATGTTTTATTAAATGAACTTGGAGCCATCAAAATGAAACACATGCATTTAACATGCAGTTGTTCATCTTTAAATTTGTTTACTCAAACATGAAAATCTTGTTATTGTTTACTCGACCTCATATCGATCCAAACCTGTATGTGTTTATTCTGTTGAACAGGATAATATTCAAGCCCTGATTGTATGTAAAGCTAGTTTGAAACATTTTATTAAGTGCTACATAAATTAAATTTAACTGAAGTGTGCCTTCATGAGTAAACTGTTAAATTGTACACATTTTCAGTCACCAAAAACCAAATGTATCACCACCAAAAGGATCCAAACAGACCACCAATCTCTGTGTAAAAATAAAATAATGATGCTGGCATCTTAGGTCATTTTTCACCCTGCTAATATGGCTCTACACTTAAGGCGAAAGTTGTCATTTCAACCCCCTCTACAAATTAGTGGATTACTCAGTAACTATTCAACAATGGAATTTAATATCTAGTTTGGTTTGTTGCTTAAGTTCCTTATAATAAAAGTCTCGTTTGTTTACCGCTGTCTTCCGCTGTCTGGGTTGTAGACGCATCGAATACAGGAGTGGGAGCTATATTGTCACAACGACACGGAACACCAGCTAAGCTTTTTCCATGTGCCTTCTTTTCTAAGAAACTATCCCCTGCCAAGAGAAATTACGACGTTGGCAACCGTGAGCCGCTAGCTATCAAATACTCACTTCTTTTTCTCAGCTCTCTGACTCTGAGGTCTCCAAACTCATGTCATCCAGCCATCCTACCACCTGCCCACTCGATCCTATTCCATCTCATCTTTTACAAGCCATTTCTCTAGCAGTCACACCAGCTCTTACTCATTTAATTAATACATCTCTCTTCACTGGCATCTTCCCTACTTCATTTAAGCAGGCTAGGGTAACCCCACTGCTAAAGAAACCTAACCTAGATCCAACACTTCTTGAAAGCTACAGACCGGTATCCCTGCTTCCAT
>JAZGTJ010011558.1:0-16791 GCA_036877575.1 Botia almorhae
GTACTGTTTTTGGAATGTGCTGCGCTCAGCTTGTCTTTTCTACCTGAGCAATGTGAGCTAGTGCAGACACAAATGCCATTTAATGTCACTGGGAGTTTTAGAGAAGACAGCATGTGTGTGTTTGTGTGAGGTGCATTGAGATGTTCTGGTCTGGGAGAAAACTGCTCCAGCCGCAGCTACTGCCAATTACACCTGCAGCTAAAAAGACACAGAGCGCTCAGAATAGTAATGTGCTTGTGTGTCATTTATGAGTTGATGCTGTCATCTGAAAACGTCATTGGTCAGGTTGCTGTAGTCATTACCGCACTGTTGGATGTCATGTGCCTATGTGACATAATTTGGGGGAAATGTCAGTTTTAACTACTCCCAGTATTCTGGAATTCCATACGGCTAATCAAGCTGTCATTACATCATTCCATATAACATATATATATATGCTATATTCTATATGCATACATCTATGAGCTAAGTGAGGAAAGGTAATAAGGACCAAAGGATTAAGGGCAGAGAAAGATGCTGATTGGTCAATGCATGTGGCAGGCCTGCGTGATTATGTTGAGTAGTAGTTTTGCAAGTGGTAACAACAATGTCAAAAAACAAAATGCACGCCAGAGTCTTTGAGCCTGACAGGTGTATCATTAATAGCATATCTCTATGGGCCTGTAAAAGGTGGAGCACTTACACAACACGCTTGTGCATGCATGCAACTATTTGCATGAACATATGAATAAAAACACACACAAAAAACACACACACACGCAGAGTTTGTCAGAAACATACCCACACATACATAATGCCTTCTGTGCGGTATGCGACAGACAAACTACAGACAAACTACCTGAAGGAACCCTAATGATAATGCAAGACTATAGAATAGTTTGCTAATTGTGCTAATATGAAATATAGAATTAATGAGCTGCATTCCTGTTGTTAATAGACTTGACAGGATAAAAGCATAAATTACAAATTTACAGCAATATACATTTAAGCACCTAACATCTCTAAAAACAGCTGTGTAAGATTCTTTTTGTTCATACAGACTTTCTAAGAAGTGTAGATTATTGAAGCAGTAGTAAAGAAGGAGAAGTGTGCACTGTTTAGGGACCTTGTGAATCTATATGCAGCCCTAGTGTAAGAAGCACTGTTCACTATATAGTCATCATCATCATAAAACATCATCATAAAGATCCACAAATAAAATACAGTAGAATTTAAGGGATTTTTTTACTTGATTGTGGAAAAGGTAGTGTAGTCAATTTCCTGTTTCTGGTCCATGCTCAATATACACAGATTAACACACCATTTGTTTATAGTCAACAAATGATTTGGAGTCCACAGTGGAAACTTTGAATGTGTTATTAGCGTAATCAAAGAGTGTAACAATCTTAGTTACTACTTAACTGTACTTAAAAAAGAAGAAAAAAGGAGAACAGCAGAAACAAAGTCACACATATTTGAACCAAAAATAAACAGGGTGAGTAAATGATGGTGAGTACTTGCTCAATAATTGATCAATAACTAATAATTACACTATCCAGATCAGTTCACAACTACATGTTCAGAGTGACATAAATTACATTAGTAAAAGTCCACGACCCGTAACAAAGCCATGCATGAAAAACATTACAAGAAATTGATATGCACATACAGTAACCACAACAACATAAAAATCACTTACAATTCTGTGCAAATATCCTCCAAATTCATATCCTGCTATTATGCGAGGCATTTTATTGAACTGTTACAAACGTATTGTTGCCATAATCTAAATAAAATAGTTTATTTTCCTTTAGGGAGAGAATGCACAGGAGGAAAATAATGTCAGTCAAAGTGAAGGTTTCCTCCTGACAACTAAAAAATAGTTTATTCAAATGAAGCAGGTGGATGGGGTGGAGGGGACAGAGGGAGAATTATTGTTTTGAATACCAAACTAGATGTATCTTTAAGCAGAGATAGACTGCTTCTGTTAAAAAAAGACATTACTTTAAACAGTCTTATACACATAACCTCTGTTTAACTCTTAGGCAGTACAATTACAATGTATAAAAGAAGTCCTATTTAGTTTTATGGATAGGATTAATGAAAAACAAAATGGCTTCTTTAGTGACAAAATGGCTTCTTTAGTAATTATCCTCATTAGGAAAAATGACTATAATGTTGTCCGACCTTTTTGTTGTTCGTGTTACTTAATTTCTATGTTCATTTCTATGTTTGTTCTTCATCTGATTTAATTTTATTTTTCCTCCTTTATTCTCATTCTTGCTCTTTCTCTAGCCCTCTGTAAGTATACAAGTTTATATTTGAAGAGTGTGAGCCAGTCTTTAGTGTCCTTGGAAACCCCTAATTAACCAGCCTGGTATTCCAAGTGCACCATCATGAACAGCCAACCTCCATATGGTCACTACAATAACAGTAAAGTTGACAACACAAAGTTGACATGAACCTTAATGATGTATTTGCCACTGTTTCCTTCCTTCTCGTTCTCATACTTGGCCTCTCGAACCCACACACACCTGGCCGGTTTTTGAGACATGAAGCAAAGGCATGTCTTCTTCCCTCTCTTTCTTAAGCTCTCTCTATCTGCTTTCTCTCTTATCCAGTTTTCCAATATGAGCTCCTCTCATTTGGTTATTTGTATCTGTGGACTTGTACCAGGATGTTGTGTACCAGCATTCAGCACTCACATTCCATGTGCTTGGAGGGAGTGTTTTTAGGAAGCCGATGTGGTCGAAATGACCCCACTGTGGTTGGCTAATGAGCATGCTGGAGTCAAACCTACATTCTCTAAATATACACATCTTCCTACTACTGTCCTTACTCACACACACACACACACACACACACACACACATATGCAAACTTGTTTACTTATCTATCTAAATGGGGACATTCCATTGACCTCTATTATTTTAACACACACACACATATATATCTACTTGTTCTCATACAACATGCAAACACACATAAACCAGTCTCCAGAGTTCTCTCCAGCACTCACACACAGAACCATAGGGGTGTCAGGTCAGTTAAGGTCGTCCTTGTCCAAACAAATAGGAGCTATTCTTCTACCACACCAAACCTCTGAGCTTTCCACTAGCAGTGTGATTCCCACAGAGACACAGAGAAAGACAGACGAAGAGAGAGAGAGAGAATGAGAGAGAGACAACTGAAGAGGAGCAACAGGAAAATGGAAAGAACTGAAAAGACAACAGTATGTAGAAAGAAAGACGGACCTGGTGTGGATGGAGGGATGTGTTTATAGTTTGTGTCTCTTGCTATAATAATGAAATAAGTGTGGAGAAATGTGGTGTGTTCTCGTAAACATAAAGCTGGACCGAACACAGCAGCTCTGTGGTTCTCTGATGCATTGCTCACTGCAGACCCTCCCGGAGCCTCGCTGACTGACAGCAGAGAATGCATGCATTTTAAAACCAGGTTTTTAGATGACAACTCATTAAACAACAGCCTGAAGACTAGCGGGGATTTGTTTGTGCTATTATATAAATTATACACATAGAGAAAGAAAAGAGTAAACTTTTACTCTTTAGTTGTGTTGTGTCATGTGTTGTTTTCTCATGTGCCAATAGGCCCGTAGAGCCGCCACACTTGATGCTAACAACTTGGGAATAACATTTTAGATATATATTATATATAATATAAAAAACATTCCACCAATGTTACTGCGAGAACATTTTTGATAACATTTTTAAAGAACTTTTAGGGAATGTTAGGCAACGCTCTAAGAACATTCCCTGTTGGCTGGGTCCACCAGTCAGATTGAGACCTTTACAAGTCTTTTGGCCTAATTAAGAAATCTGAGGCATGTTTTAAAGCTGAAGAGAACAGATCACTGACCTTCTTATAAGCAAAAGCTACGCAAGTTCACTGCACCAGACCTGTCAGGTCTGTCAGTCAGAAAGAAAAACAGAGAGAAAGACAGGAAGAGCGAGAGCAATCCCCACACGACCCAGAGAAGACATCGGATTCTCCTCATAATTGGTTTCATTTAAAAAGGCCATTCTCTGTTTCTCTCTGCTGCTATTATGCTAATGTAGCATTGATAATGAAGCCAGTAGTGCCAATATTCCTGCAACAGACAAATAAAAATGTATTAAAAAAGCATTTAGTAAAATAAACTGTAAGAGGGTTCACAAAAATACATTTACCCTCTCTAACACTATTTTTGCTTCTGAAGTTTAAATCGAGGACGCCATTAAATCTTGACACTTTTATCTTTGTGAGAGAACATTGTGTTTAAGAAACTTAATGGCGAAGTGCAATATATCAGGCATATTTGATATATCACTTCATCTCTACCCATAGTTGAGCAACTTTCTTTGTTTCAAAGCTCCACAATCTTTCTGCCTCAACAGCATTGTGGTACACGGCCCACCTTCCACTGCAATGACTGCCTGCAGCTGCTGCTTGCTTAATATGTTGGTCAAATACACCCTTTCTCTGAACAACAACATCTCTGTGGCTGTCGTTGACTCTGATGTCTGAGAGCCTCAGGCCACCCCAACTCAAAGTAGAGGCTGTAGAGCGCCACCCGGAGCCAACCTGCCCAGCCTGTTTCTCTTCTATTTAGAGATGGCCTAGCAATGCTTCCTGACACAGAACTGAGCTATCACAGCCCTGCCCCGTGAGTTACAGCTTGCAGTGCATACTGACTAGTGTATTATGACTGGCAGTGTGTTAACTGATGGTGATGTCATGAGATCCAGCTAAACCTTTGTGGGCATCGTTAAAGCTGCAATCTGTAACTTTTTGGTTGAAAAATACACAAAAATCCATTACTATATGTAAAGAAAAGTACAAAGTTACCTGCAAATTTATGTTTCAAACAGAGATGGCGATAATGAGTCAAAAGTTATTGATTACAGCTTTAAGATAAATGTCCCATTATGACAACACTTCAACTGTTAATCTGTGAAACCATTTAGAATAAGTGAGATCAGGTATGGTGATTATTTAAAGAAATACTTGAAGAAATATTCGAGATTGTTGTTTATCCAGCATTCATGAATCGTTTCATTCTTCTGCACTGCTAAAAGCTATAAAAATTATCCTTAAAAAATATTGTGTTTAGTATTCATTAGGCAGCTATTAGAATAACTGCATCATAGTCGCAGTGTGATTTATCTGCATGTTAAACGCTGTGGCAGCAAGCAGAGAAGGGTGAATTTATTATGGCTCAGGGCAATTCTCTCTAAAATAAGAAAATTCACCTTAACTGGAAATGAAATAAATGCTGCCTTTGCATAAAGGCAATTGTATGTATTTAAAAGCATCGATTCTCTCACTCTCTCTGTGCCATATTAACTCCTTCTCACCTCAGTTAAATAAGAAGAGAAGAAAATGAAAGTCACTCAAAAGGTAATTTTGGTATGAAGGTAATTGCTTTTATATGGTATTGGTGTTCTTTCCTATATCTGTCCAGTTTCATGTGTGTGGAAGTGTATGTGGAAGGGTACAAATTGTACTCTGGGGACAAATTTACCAAAATGCAAAGAAGTTTTCTGTTTGGGTTAGGGTACTTACAATTACAATTAGTTGTATGTAAAGTCTATGGCATGTCCCTACATAGCTAAATAGCTAAAGTCTTGCCTTCCTGTAGCTCAGTGGTTAGAGCATGGGGCTAACAATGCCAAGGTCATGGGTTCAATCCCAGGGATTGCACATACTCAGAATCAATGTATAGTATAATGAAATGTAAGTCGCTTTGGATAAAAGTGTCTGCCAAACGCATGAATGTAAATGTAATGTAAATAAAGTGTAAAGTGTGTGTGTGTGTGTGTTTCTTACGTCAAAGAGCCACAGGGTCTTCCCCTTAATTGTCCGCTGGTTCTCAGTTTGACGTCATGACATTGTTGTGTAAACTTTGTTTTGATTGGCCCATAGATTTCCCCTCACGCATGACCTCATCAAATGCCTCCTCCGTACTACAGAGAAGATAAATAAACAATAATTACCAGAACAATACCAGAAGCAGAGTCTGTATGAAATGTGTTGTTGTGTATTTGTTTGAGATTTTCCCATGTAATAACTACATTTATTTCTCATTTTTCAGACCCTGTCATACTAGTGCCTGCAAGCTAGCAAATGACCTTAACTTTGCTCTTGTTTATATCCATATTCTTCCATAATCAGAAGGTAAACTACCCTGAACTCTCTGTGGTCGTCATGACAACACCGCTTTCAGACACATCACACTGATCTTTTTCATGAAGTACTTTAGAACCTTGATGAAGGTCAGATGTCATGTGTACTTTAAAGAGTATTCAAAGGGTTAAAGTTCACAACACTGCACTGAGAGAGAGAGAGAGAGAGAGAGAGAGAGAGATCCTACTTTGTTCATCTAAATGACTGTTTTGTTGGCACGCCTGCCCCTCTAACTGCATTTATCTTTTTACTTTATATTCAAGTATTTGTTTTCAGTTCAGACATAAAAACAAGCATAACAATAATGCCTGATGAATAGCCCTGCATGCTGATATTTATTTGGGCATAAAAACTAAAAAAAATTGATTAGACATTGTCGGTAGCTCAGCACGGCAGAAGGTCATCGACGCGGGGTGAGAAATGATGTCTGGCTCTGCGAGTCGATCAGTTGGGCTGCTTTGAATAGCTGGTGACCCTGTCAAGCTCAAAGTCTTGTTAAAATTTTAATAAACGTCTCAGAGGCCTATCAAACGAGGGTGAGTTATGCGGGCACCTCCCAGCTCATCAGCAGTGAAATGGCACAATTGCATTCAACAAGGTGTGTTGAAAACCTCTTTATCAATGTAAAGGATTATAGCCATTCACGTTAACTACAGGATCTATCAGCCACAGTTTATTAAACTGTGAATATTACTAAAGCAATTTTAATATTGAACCTCCTCTAGTGTGCACATACATCAACGGCACATATTTGCATATATACACAAATATATCTGCAATATATACACAGATATGGCTGCATTTTATATACACAGATATATCTGCATTATATACGCAGATATAGCTGCATTATATACACAGATATAGCTGCATTATATATACACAGATATATCTTCATTATATACACAGAGAAATCATTAGACTTACCAGCTATTACATTCTATAGTCACAGGCACAGCACAGACTTCTCATCACACATACACACAAACAAATTCACAAATAAACAAATATTTTGCAATACACTGTAGCATGTGTGCTAGTTCAGATTGATCGCGACTGTCATTGGAATAAAGCTGTATGAGCTCAGAGCCTGTTTTGTGTTATGGTGGGAGATCTGAAATGAAATAAATAAATATGACTAAATAAAGACTTTTAAATTCATCAGATCCATGAACACAGGGGAGTTTGTCAAACACAGCAACACAGACTGAATCAGAACAGGAAAAAGTGTGTTTTTTGACATCTAAATTCCAAATGTCTAACAAAACAGGGATGAAAGTGGAAAGATGGTGAGATTTTATCTTTGTTCGGCTGAGAAAAGCCGGAGCAGAATGTGAGAGAATCTTGTGTGTGCTCTCTCTTTCTATTTTGCTTTTTGTGCTAATTGTTTGTAAAGTTTAATTGTCTAATAGCAGTTACTTCTATGCTTTAGACAAAAATAACCAGACCAATTTTATTAACTACACAGTAAGTTCCATTACTGTGCCCACTGAATCTATCTAAGTACATATTTGCTCTCTCTCTCTCTCTCTTTCAATAGATTATTCTGTTTGATATCATGACTATGCTTGTTGCAAGAGGCAGAACACACAATGACCTGTTGAGCAGTGGAAGAGAACCTATGCAGTTCATGTTGTAAGGAACACATACACGCACGCACTCAGACTCGCATTCAATATTTGAAGGCATGTTGAACGTGCTCCACTCAGGTCAAGCCGTCTCACTTTAGTAATTTATAATGTCCTTTACTCCAAGGTATTGCGCAATCTCATTATCATTAGAATTGTGCATACTTAACAACGGTTGTTAAATAGATGGTATTGTATTATTGATGCCCATAATCTGAAGCTACGGAATATCTTTAAACAACAACGTAAACAAAACAGCAGATGAAAAGAAAGAGGGCATAAAAATGGAGCGCTGCTTGTTGACATGATTTGGAAAGTGAAAGAGTGATAGTTAGTGATGTTTAGCTGGAGACCTACTGACACTCGTTGTGTGTCTTGTTGTGTATCTTTCTGCTAAATTGATGACACTGGGATTTGCCTATTTGCATATGTGTGTGTGTGTGTGTGTTAAGGTCATGGCTCCTTAATGTATTATTATAACTGGAAATGCACTCTTGGAAAAAAACTAGTTATGTGCTTTCATTTGGTGAATAAACCAAGCGTTGTTTTCATCTTTCCTGGTGGTTGTTAATGGCTTGTCTGATGAGCTGTGTGTGTGTGTGTGTGTGTGTGTGTGTATTTATCTAGGTCTCTTATTAAGGAGGGTAAATAGTCAGGCTGATGATTTTGTTCTGGGTTTTTAATTAGTCGTTTTAGCGAGCACATCTGTTGCTGGCGCAGGACCTGTCAGTGAGCATGCTCACTTCAGAGCACAGAGATACAGAGAAACACAAATGAAACAGGAAAAGACAGAGAAATTTTCTTGAAAAATAACAAAGCTAAAAAATGATTATTTTCCTAATTGTTATTGGTTTTTAATCTGTTGTTCTTAACTGTTAAATGCACTCTTTGCAGTGTAGTTTATAATCGTATAAATCCTATAATCTTATAAACAAATATAAATACGATATTAAAATAACTTATATTAAAATGATATTAAAATTATTGTAAGCTGTAGCTGGGTTTATCTTTTTATATGTAAGATTAATGATGATTTGATTAACATTCATTCCCATTACAGGGCAAAGCTGTTGCTCTTATAACTGAGTGTATCAAAACCTGCTGTATAGGTGAATTCAACAGACTTTTCTTTAAATACCTCAGCACTGCTTTCTTCAGTTACTATGAACAGAGAAACAATAGGGCAAAGATTTGTATTAGCCTAAGCAGAAAACAATCCAGAGGCATGGCACAAGTTCTTTACCGCAGTCAGCAGTTTTTCTGACAGAGGTTTTGTGCCATACGATAGCTCAATTCCACAAGCACAGTGTTGTGTTTAGAGGAGAAGGGTGAGGAGAACACTGTCCAAACAACAGCCGAGCTGATTATTGAAGTTCTGGGGATATTCAGTAAGCAGACATATTTCTGTCTGATCCAAAGCATCCCAAGGGATGTTAATTAAACATTTTGCTCATTGTAGACAGTAATGATCAACTAAGTAAGCTTGTGACTTGACAACAGACGTTGGCATGCTCGGTGGAAACAAGGTGCTGCGATATTTATTTGGTCCAAATAATTTACTGCACGCATTACATGCTCAAGGAAGTAGACAAGGGTGATTGGTGGGCAACAACAAAAATGTTAAGAGAGAGAGAGAGAGAGAGAGAGAGAGAGAGTATTCAATTAAACTAGATGAGGTTTGTTAAGAAACTAGGCAAAGAGAATGATCAAATATACTCTAAAACATCGCACATCATACAAATGCCGACAGAGGGATCGCTGTGATTTATTTTTAATTGAGTTTTATTATTGAATATTGTCACTTCAGAGCGAGCAGCATGAAACTTGCTGAAGAGTTTTTCCAAATTAAACGAAATCAGATGAATAACCGGCAAACACACAAGCGATTTGGGTGCAAAACATGCGAGTGTTTGTTGTGTGTTGATCTCTCTCTAGACCGAGAAGAAAAAGAAGTCACATTATGAACACCTATGAGTTTTGTCTCTGTGTTTTAAATGGGGGAACAAATTTCCCCCAAAAATATAGTCCAGTTAACGTGATATTTAGTGTCAGGTACAGACATGTAGGACAAAACAAGAGACATTTCTTTGAATTTCATGTCATCCACACACAACTTTTGACAGATAAAGCTTCAAAACACAGACTTACACGCCTTTCTGTTTACCCTTATAGGTTATATTTAGCATCTGTTAGCACAACACAAATCTCCTAACCTGACAATTACGCTTGACCTTTATTCTAAAGCTTTACGTACTGGTGTGGCCCTCGCTGTGTTGTTCTTGTTTGGTGACGATGTTTCCCTGTGTGTGACGTCAGCAGCAGGGCTGTGGACAGTATTACTGCTGACAGGTCAGTTACCACAGCAGGGGAACGTAACACTTCAAACATGGACCAGCGTTTGGCCTGGAAATCCTTCCTCGTTCCTTCTCACCTCTCTCCACTAAATCCAAAACAACACATAGCGACAGCACCGCACGTTAAAAAAATAACACCATCAAACATAAGATATAAATATTTTCCCTCTCTGTCCCCCTCTCTCAGAGTGTGTGTGCTTGTGAAAGAGAGAGAGAGAGAGAGAGAGGGGGGATGTTGATGATGTTAGCGGTATTAAGGTTTCCAGTGTATTGTGTACTGACCCGGAGAAAAGCTCAGGGAAGTGTAAAGTGTGTGGTGCAGGGAAGGGATTCACTCTTTAACCCCAACACATGATGGATTGTGACACCTAACATCAGGGCATCCTGACAGCAGCTGTGTGTGTGTGTGTGTGTGTGTGTGTGTCTTGGGATGTCTTACAGCTATCATTATTACTTCACCAAAAATAAGAGAGATAAAGAGAAGGGGAGAGAGAAAAAGAGAGAGATTAGTGAGGCCCTTTGCAGTTTAGCAAACCCTCCTTTAGCAAAATAAACACTTTAGCAAAATAAACACAAAATAAACAATTGTAGTGTAAAATAACACTACAATTATCTGGTAATGTTTGTGTACAAACATAACCATTCCAAATAAATATAAAACTTCATGCAGAAACACTTATTTTTACAGGGTAAATACACACATCTGACACAATATTTGTCTGTCTACACAGAATCACTGCCCTCTGTTAGATTACACCAGTAACGACGACAAACATATGTTTTGGGTTGTGCTGGGTGTCATCCTCTCCCGGCTCCGCCTCATTCTGTGGGACACCAAGGTTCAAAATTTGCAAACTCAATTGCGGTTAACCCGGCGGCCATTAAGGGTACGCTTCAGCAACAGCTCTGCACATACCCAGATATTTACATCTGCTCTCTCTACAGCTGGATCTCCTCTGACAGTTCTGTAAGTGTCCAATTAAAGAGACAGATTCTGTGGCTGCCCAGGCGAAGGTTTAGGTAAATTCTGAGTCATGAAATGCAGGGGTGATGAAATAAGGGTTACAAATTATGTCAGTGGAAACTTATCTGACGATTGACTCAAGAGAAATCACTTCAGTATGTTTAGCTGGCACATTAATGCCACTGTTATTTTACATTATTATACATAAATTCATATTTGTAATTATATACATTTAAATGTCTGGCAATGCATTAACAGTCTGAATGCAACTTTTAACATGTGAAATCATAGATACACTGTTTACAGTCAAGCAAAGATGTTAGACATGTGTTTCCATATTATTTTAAAAGTTTTAGGATCGTTTAAGAAGTCCAGTGTTTTTGACATTTCATTAATGTTACTTTTTGGTTATAAAAAACACAATATTATTTATTTATAAGAACGTTTTTAAATTCTGTAACATTTTTAAAACATTTCACTAACAACTAAAGAAGAACATTTTTGATATATATAATATATAACAGTAACAAAACTGCAATAACATTTTTAATAACTTGGAGAGAACATTAGCCAGTGAAAGTTCCCAGTTAGCTTGTTTATTTCGTACTTAAGATGCCATGGCAACAATTAAATTTTTATCTGAATAGGCATGGGACAGCTTTTGATTGACAGACTCTGGACTACAGCGGAGCGACGCTTGGCAGAAACCATTAGACACACAGTGACAGATGCTTCCTGGCAGATCTTTCTCAGAAGTTCAACCACAACTAACCGCACTCTAAACATCTCGCAAGCAAGATAAATGAATCTCTTTCTGTGTCTTTCCCAGAGGAATAAGTGCAAAGAATTGTTTATGTCTCAGCTGGAACCCTACCTCACTTGAGTCTCTGTTTTGGTCTGTGTTCTGCTCTCATGTTCAACATGGCTGTGATTATGAGTCTGGCTGTGGAGGTGGACACCAGACCGCTGCCTGTTAAACAGCCACCACTGATGTAGTCCATTTGTTTGCCTGGACCTTGCAGCTCATCACAGCTGCACTCCCTCTAAATGTAACAAGAGAAACCCTCATCCATCATAAACAGCATTACTTTCATCTTCTCTCTGGTTTTGCCCTGTTTTTGTTCGAGTGCCTTTATGAGAGTCAACAAACAGTCACAGAGTGACTGAGGCAGATGTCATTTCTTCCTCAACCTCGTAATATCACGTGACTTCCAACAACACCTAACGTGATTTTATTCTTTTCATTTATTTACCTCACTGTATAATATTTTTGTGGACAGGCAATACATGCTATACATTTTTTAAGTGTCCTCAGTAATATAGTGTAACTTGTCAAAAACACCGACATTTTAAGTGCTCTTGTAAACAGGTTTGTCTGTAGGTTATTCTCAGGGTAGGGTACAGTAAATATTATCTTAGTATGAACGCCAATACCTAAATATTATATTTTTAGTGGTAGTACATTTTATTTTCTTGTGGGAAGTCTAAAACCATGTGGATTGGCCAATCAGACTGAGTTTCAGTATGGTAGAGCCCCGCCCACACATCACTAAACACTCCATCTGCCATCAGCCGAGGTTAACGACTGCACACTGTCACACCATCTCATTACACATCATCCTGCCATTACTTAAAAGACATACATCGTATTCTTTATGCCTTAGATTAACCTTTGACCTCTAGAGGAGGGAAAAGCCGGGGGAAAGCGATACATGAAAAGATCACGATTGTATATGTGTAACACCAGATATTTGTGTGTGTGTGTGTGAGAGAGAGAGAGAGAGAGAGAGAGGCTACCTCTCTTTTCCATGTACATGTACATATACGTAATGTTTTAATGCTTTGCATATGTAAAGCATCAATGTAAAGCTTTCCTGTAGCTCAGTGGTTAGAGCACTGGGCGTTAACAACGCAAAGGTCATGGGTTCGATCCCAGGGATTGCACATACTCGGAAACAATGTATAGTATTATGCAATGTAAGTCGCTTTGGATAATGTAAATGTAAAGACTCTTTCTACCAAGCTATTTGAATTTTGAATCTTGAGAGAGACGCTGAGGGGGAGACACTTAGCAATCACTGCGTAACACTGTAATCACCATATAAAACATATAAGTGATAATAATTTTCTGTGGATAAAAATTAAGTATGTAAAGGGCATGATGTGTCAGTTGTGTGTGAAGGGGAACGCTAAAGTTTAAAAAAACAAGCTTAAGATACCACATCATTTACAAACAAGCATTTGTCTGTTTATCGTAGAAAAACTGTGGACATGAATCATTTAATATAAGAAGCCTGTTTGAGATCACAGCCAAGAGTTTATTATGCACAAGCACACACACACACACACACACAAACAAATAGTTTTTGACACACGTGTGAGGATTTGTGCTCCATTAATAACATCCAGATAGCAACAGCCATTTCTCCAATTTATTTCATTGCGTTATGAGATAGTATTGCAGAAGTGATCACAGAAGATAGAGAGAGATAGATAAAGAGTGAGAGAGAGAGAAAGCTACGGAGTATCATGGGTGACAGCACAAGAGTGTTTTTCGGGGTTGTGAGTGTCAGCCCATTAAAGATGTCAGACTGGCATCCGTCTTTATTGGAAACATCTGCGCGATGGAATGTTTTTCTGGTAAAACGCTCCAAATACTGTCCCAGAGTCAAAGACTTTTGGTGTTAGTCTAATTTAAGCAGCATGTTGGGGAGAGCTCCGCAGGCTTTGATCACACGAGGATCGTTTGCTACAAATTGAACAAACCCCGCGTTCCAGTTCTGAAGGATCACAACCCTGGATTTGTTGAATTTAATGCTTGGATGAACACAGTCCGCATATGAAAGAGTACCGTTGCCGTGACCAATCAGATTGTGGGGTTTTCACCTAGCCAACAGGTCCGTGCTTTATTATCTCCTTTAAACTTTATTCATGCCTCTTTAGAGCAGCTCTCTAAAGAGCCGTTGCTGGCAGATGAAGGATCATGTGCTGAAGAAAGACATGCAAAAATAACCTGTCCATCTAACACTAAACGTCTTGGACCCAAACCCTTGAGCAAAGATGTGCTATGAGAGGTGAGAACTAACATTTGGAGTTTTCACTCTCTCAATCTCTCTCTCTCTCTCTCTCTCTCTAATTCACCAAGTTTTTCTTTACGGCTAGAATATGATTACCACACAGCCACACAGAGACTGAGTGGGACGATAATTAAAGGGACATAAAGTTAAGCAAAGACAAAGAAATGAGAGAGCAGAGCTTACGACCTGGATAAACAATTGCTGGCCTCATTGTAAACACAAAACACTCCGGACAGTTGCCACTATTGAAATATCCACAGTGATAAGGCCTGTGCGTTTGCTTGGGGACAACGCCCAAGACCGTACTTTTGTTGTGAGATGGCTGTTATAATAGACATCAGTCCAAAAGTATCACAGAGGAGAACCAGAACAAACAAGCTGAGATACACAGATTTAAACCGCTCTACTCATTGCAGTGTTCCACGATGTTGTCAGATTGGCACTGAAAGCAGTTATTTAGAATCATACCAAAATCCTACATTAAACCATTGCTGAAGATCTACAGTGTGACACCTAGATTAGCTCTGGGCTTCTTGGGTCTGGCTAGTGTCTATACTATATCTTAGGCAAGCACACAAGTTCAAGCTCATTTTATTTATATAGCCCTTTTCACAATTCACAATGTAACAGTGATCCTTCTTGCATATATCTTGCATATTCATTACAATAAAGATCAATTTTAGCAGAAAAAAAAGGCTTACATTGGAATTCTGCAGTGGCATATTTGGAGTCATTAATTAACTTGTTTGACAGGCGCAGGATTGTTGTCTTACAATGCCTAACAGCAAAATCAATCATTTTCTCTGTCTTTGCCTTGAGGCACTAATGAGTAATTGACATTTCTCTGAAGTTGAGAAACACTCAATCCTCAAACGTACTCATCCTCAGCCCTGCCTCTCTGTCTTCTTCTAACCCCTATCTATCATCAGCTGGGCTTATTACAAATGCATGCTGTGCCCCGACTGGTTGTATGAGTACCATGGTAGTATTCTGACATCCTGCTCTTGACATCATGCTGACATACTTGTGAACTTCCAGAAAACACACAAATGTGTTCTTCATAGCATTTCTGATAGCATCAATTATAATTACAAATAGGGAAGTATAAAACCTTGGATTAATGTTAGTGCCTGGCTATAACAATGGTACTTAAACATTTTCTGTCATGTTTTTTAAAACATCCACAAAGAACTTAAAAATAACATTTTTGATATATAAAATATATAACATTAAAGAAGTTCCACAACAGTTCCTACACAAACATTTTGAGAACTTTTAGAAAACATTAACCAATGTTCTTAGAATGTTCCCTGTTGCCTGGGAAGTCTGCCCCTGCCTTGATCTTGGGTCTGTTGTAAGAGTGGGACCTTGAGCCCTGCCCACTAATAGGTTTGTGCTGATGTACAAGTGTAATTTTTGCTACAGGGCTGGTGTTCTGAGATCAGCCATTGGACTGTTATCAGGGCCACACTATGAGGTCCAGTTTCAACATTAGATTCTCATGTGGACTGAACTTGGGGAGCTTGGCCAGGAGGGGATTAGTCAGAAGCCACTGAGTGACGCAGAACGTTTGAGAACGCTGAAGGGTGAGAGGCCATACGAGACGGAAAGATGGACATGTGACCTTGGGGAATAGATGAGAGTGGAAAACTAGACAGGTCATTACTTTAATCTGTGACCACCTGGTACTGCAAGCATTTGTTTAAGTAATAACAACTAGGATAAAGACATATGATCACAGAGGTATTTGACAAATACAGGATTACAATGTTTTGAATATGATGTTAGAATTCCAATGTTAGAATATGTGACCTGCAGTACGGATCAAGTTTACTTCCTGACGTCTTCTACTGGCAAGATTTTGTTCTGTCACCACCAACAGACCCAAACAAGAGCACTTGTGCGCACACACACACACACACACACTTTCATTTTGATGCCAAATGTTTAGTAACCCAAGCAATTTACCATTATACACATAAAATGACTGGCAGTTACGTCAGCGCACACATGCACTTCTACATCATTTCAAGCCTCCACCCAGTCAGAACAAGCTGTCATTTCAATCAGCCAGGGGTCAAAGGTCAGCAGGGTCAAATACCTGACCCCCTCTGTCAGAGTGATGAGGTGCGGTCAGTGTCCCATACTTTACCCTGATTTTCACACAAAGCATACACAACATATTTTAGTTAACAAACAAACAGAGAAGATCATCTACTATGGCAGACAGCAGAGTTCCTCTCTACTAGCAAAACAATAAGCAAAAAGGCAACACGCCAACACACCCCTATTCACTTTTTTTAAGAACAACAACATGCCCGGTTTGTTCATTCGTGTTAACAAGACCATCAGTGAGACTGTAGAAATTTTACCAGCTCTGTTTTCATAGGCCGTGTCGCAGTAAAACACTCAGGTAAAAGACGAAGTGATTTGTTTTTAATGAAGAACAGAGATGAGGGACAGTTCCTGGAGATCTATAATGAAAGGCTACACCGCACTTTGAAGAGTATTACGGCTTGCACGGCTTTGAGTAAATCCAAACTAAACACTTATTATTTGAAAAGGCATTAAAAGGGCAGTCTCAATAATGTGAAGGGTGATTAGCA
>JAZGTJ010011559.1:0-16790 GCA_036877575.1 Botia almorhae
GTCGCGTCATAGCTCATTACCATAAAGTTGAACTGACTTCAACTTTTCCCGACGCCCACACCGCCCAAAACGCGCCGCGCCGCTCTCGCCGCTTCTCGCCGCCTCTCGCCGCCGGCTCCCATTGAAAATGAATGACTTCCGGCCACTTTGACGCTCTCGCCGCCGGCGGTGTGAACGCACAGTAAGGCTTGTGCTGATTGGTCCGCTGTTTTAAAACTGACGTAAGCCACGCAAAGCGCTTTTCAACATTTCAACGTGCTCGTGCTCGACACACGGAACATTATCCAAAAACCGAGCGATCGTCAAATATGCGTATTATAAAAATACATAAAATAATATAAACATTTAAAAATGACAAGAAACGTCAATGCGTAAGTTTGAATAAAAGATAAATCAGATGTAGGTGTTCAAATGTGCTCACAATGGTTGCGATGAGAGACAGCGGTCTGTGCGCATGTCTCAATGTATCCAATTCTTAATTCTAACCAAAGCTGAGATCATCCATAACTGACCCCCACACAACTTATGATTGAGCCACTAAAGTTGAAAACCAAGCGCGTCGTGCTGTAACCAGTGCTACCGCTTCCAAACACAAGATAAGTGTCTCTGAGATTACATCTCTGATACTCTCTGTAACGCTCATAAAACTTCCCTTTGAAATTTCACCCTCTAAAAAAACTAATAACAACACTTTGCAGAGGAGCATCAGCGTGGATTTAAAAACAAACACATCAAACACAATTAAACTCAGTACAGTGTGAACATGCAAAGTGTACAAACTACAGAAAATGTAAAATGTACTGTTTTTTCGTAATATCTGACTTTAATATAAGCAGTTAGTCGAAACGTTAGCATGTGTAACATTTGAGTTTATCTGGCCAAACATGTTTACAGTGCAGTGGATATTTTCAAATATTAAAAATCGTTGGATTATATAAGATATATAGGATGTATATACACGTATATGTATATAATGCCGCAGCATGTTTTATGAAACTGTTTATAAAAATGTAGTTCTTTAATTATATAAGCGATATAAAATAAATCTATAAAGCGGATCATTGTGTCAGTGGAGGCAGCTGCTTATTATCATTTGACCGGCGAATGACCCTGAGAGGACAGCTGTGTGAATCACACAGAGATCTCCTCATACAATGACCTTATGATTCCCTTGACCATCTACTGCTCTGTTACAGTCCACATCACCAAAATCCAAACAGAGCTGAAGTCTAGAGAGAGGAAAACTTCGGGCTGACGTGTCTTTTGACGTGAAAGACATAAACGAAGACGGAGACAATTATAGATTTCAAATTAGCCCAAGAGGAAATACCTGCGTTTACGTGCGTTACCCGAAGGTATAAATACAACGTTAAGAGAACGCATCTCGCGTCGTTTAAAAGTTTTAGTGAAACCTATTCACTGCCGAATGTTTTATTGTTAATCACGAGATCCGTGGTTTTTCCATTCACAGCTGACACGTTACAATTTTATTCCCTCAGATTGTAATTCCTTTCTGTTAAACTGAGGATTATACAGACTAAAAAAATCTCCATCGATTTTCTGCGTGTTGCAGCTCGTACGTGGCTGGGCCTTCTGAGAATCGACCCAGTCTGTTTAAAAAATAAAAATTGTGCTAAACTTAAATCCGAACACAACATCGAACTGCAGAAATATTTTATGCATGTATAAATAAGTTTATTAGTATCCTATTCCCAAAAAAAATTATTCGTGCAGAATCATCTGACTGGAAATCATCCAGAAAAAGGTACAATGAGAATGAAAAAAAAATGGAAAAAAACTATATTGTGCATTATGTTTTGAAGTGGTTATTTCGAGCCCTCTCGCACACACACACACACACACACACACTACAGAGCCTTATTAGCAGGTCAAACCACTAGCCTGAACTTGCTTGCTTTGGTAAATTAAGGCGCACTCAGATGAGGGAGATGTCCGGCTATTGGCCAAGAGTTAGAGGGCACGTCATCCCTATCCATCAGCGATCTAGTGTTTCTACGAGGCATGTCGCTGTGCCTCCGTTCTTACTCGCTCGATGTGTGATATCTGCGCGGCCGAGCAGTCAAAGCTTTGAGTTCTGGACGACCAATTGGAATATATAAGATGCAGTTATGAATTCCTATCAAGGGTTCATGGGCGGCGGGGACGCAACGTCACTTTTCATTGAGGGCTTTAACGCTGCTGGGGTTGTGCGCCTGCATCAGGACCATGGAGCGACCACTGACTTTCCAGCAACAGACGGGGGACATAACAATTTTCTTCAAAACCATTTTACGCACCTCAGTGCCGCGTGTTCAAAGCCCTGCGAAGACCCCGGCCATACCAACTCGACCAGCCCCCCCTTCCCCCATAATCAAGATTTCTATAGACCCGTGCACCCTAATCGACCCCAAGTCCCCTCCTTCCAAAGCTGTGGTGAACGGGGTCTTTCCAGAACGGGTCTCTCGCCCTCCCCAGACACTCTAAGAAGTTTCTCCGGTGCGCACTGTGGCCCTGCCAACACACACCTCGATGGCCCACATCACCTCGCAGTTGAGGACAGTATAAGAGACGAGGCTGTAAACACGTTCAGTAGGACGCAGCAAAGCGCAAAGACATTCGATTGGATGAGAGTCCGGAGGAATCAGCCACGCGCTGGTAAGTTTTAACTTTTAATGTGTCGCGCGGCCCGGTGTGTCACTCTATAGACGTATGAAACTAGCAACATCGGTGTCTCCCCAAAACTGTGCTATTTTCTCACAAAGCTCAGTGGATGGTTTATGCTATACGAAGCAGTTGTGTTTTATATTGTGCGTGTGACTTACAGACTGTAAATAACCTTAATTTGGAGCAAACAAAAGGGAGATAACTTCCCATGCAGGGGAAAACTAAAACTCAGAGGTGAAGGCCATAGATATACATAAAGACTTAAAATAGCTTTGTGTGGGGCATCCAGTACGTCTTAAATAAGATAAGACATTCATTTTAAGAATTGTTTTATTCTCAATCTAAAAATGCAAAAATTGTAATGTTTAAAAAAACATTACCTTACCTTTATAAAAGAACACAAATGTATTGTATAACTATATGGCTAAAACTACGTTTTAAAAAAGGCTAAAATAAGTTAAGATTTTTTTTAATTGAAAAGTTAACTTTAATGTCCAACAGCTCTACGTTAACCTGAAGACGCATTTTTTGCGTCTTTACATTTGATTATTGTAAAGACTTTTAAGCTCTGGATTAAACTGGGCTCATCTTCCACAGATCTGGCACGTGTCAAAAAACAAGCAGTTTTACGTCACAACTCAGGCTGTTATCAACAAACTAAGCGCTGAAAGTCTTTACGGGGAAATGTTTAGAGTGTAATATATTTCTCTCTCCGTGTGTTTAAATAGGTCAGCAAAAACATGCCAGGCAGAATTCCTCCGTTTTTATAAATAGCAAATTCCTGTTCTGTTCTGTATGCGCCTCCTCTGAAAATCTTCTAACTGCAGCTACAGCCCGGGCTATATTTAAAGGAGTCCAGCACCCCCTAGCTCCCCGTGCAGAGCTCCATAAACACTCCTCCACAGAGCCCTGAATCTAAACGCAGACCAATGTTTATACGCTGCAATTAATTTTCTATATTGCATGCAGGAAAATGTCTGTCAGAGTCTCGCCACGATCCTTTAAACAGAATAATGATCGAACAGATCTGCGTTTAACGCGCTTCCAGTGCGAGACACGTGACGTGTGCTCATAAAATGTCACGCTCGGTGACATTTGACCTGTATTATGTCAAAGTATTTCACGTTTGGTGTAAGGGCCGTGTGTTGAATTGTGAATCACTTGTTCCCTCAATAAATCACAATACATGATGGTGGAAGCAAGAGGAGCCGTATAGTTTATTTGTCATTTCCTAAAAATCTGTAATAGACTTGTACAATCTCCAGACTCTGAGGCAGAAGAACGTCTTTCCAGGCCCCACTGATGATGTAAAATATCTCACAGCAAATACATTAGCCAAAAGGTCATTTCAGGCTATACCCTGTGTCTGAACAACAGTCATAGTCAGTTCCTGCTTTATCAAATAGCACAAGATTCAAGGGGGCAAGGCCCAGTCACAGCAAACCCTTTAAACTAAGAAAACTCTTATTTACACAAGTAAATTTTTTCAGACATTTTTGTCACTGTTTTGTGAGCTTTTGAGCTTCTGTCCACCATGATCAGACTCATGAACTACATAAATTACAGAATTCTATCGAGTGGGTGGATGATTTTGCTACTTTTTGCTCCACCTTATAGCCACGCGTGAGCGTCACAGCTTTACCTGTGGTGCATGAGGCTTGAGAACAATGTGAAATTGCTATATAATGGTTTTGATAAGCTATGACTCTGCCTCTGTGCTTAGCCAACAAGATAACACTCATATCAACACATCAGCTGAAGTCACATGGTACAGCAGTGAACTGTATATTGTCCTGCAATAAACAATAAAGAGGGAAATAAACTTTAGACAGAGAAAAGTCATTTAAACGGTCAACTCAACAGAGGTCGAGCGAAAGTTTCTTTGAATTGTGACGTTTATCGTTATTATTGGGCAACATCAAAATGTTTCGTATTCTCAGCATGATTAAAAACTTACAGTATCTTACTGTATTCCTTAGTACAGTGTCTTACTGTATTCCTGTGTGTCATTCCTCAATTAAGCACTGACACCTCCTGAATTACTGTGAGATGACCGAGGCAATCTGTATCGATCCTCTCTCTCTCTCTCTCTCTCTCTCTCTCCCAGTCTCTTTCATTTCTCAAAATTTTGTTTGATTCCCTTGCGCCTCATGGTGACTGCCAATTCTATTATCCAAGCGCTCATTCATCAGTGTTTTCATACACATTTTTTATTCCTAAGGAAATGGCTTAATCAGTTCATATTTGACTGAGAATTCAGCGAGTGTTAAAGTCCCTGATGAGCATCAGTGATGTCACACTTTCTTCATCTCTCTGTTCGACCTGAAAGGGTAAAATCAGAGTTATGCTGATCGTACAGCCAGAGGACAGTGAAGATCAGAATTAGGTACTCTCAAAATAACCGTATAATCGCTTTGTGCCCTGAGACTCAAATGGACTTCCTGTGGGATAACTGCCTAGGTTTTATTTTTGTTTGCACGTTTAACATCTGTTTCCTTACGTTTGCATCGCATTTGTTTAGACTGCAAGTCCTTGACTGCAATAACGTAACCACACACACACACACACACACACAGTCACACGTTGTGCAGATGGCACAAAGGTTAGACAGACACTTGCGACTGTAACAGTGAGAGCTCACATGGGGACTGCTGGGGCTTTTCCTGTCTGACCCCCGCGTGTCGTAATGGAATGCATGATGTGTCCTGCAGAATGCAAACAACACAAACACACAACAAAACACGATGTGGGTTTCCATTAAAACAGTCGTTACTGTTAGCTGACTAGCTCAGTTAAACTGCAGGTTTTAAACCCCATTGTAAAATCAACAGGACATAAAGACTGAGATGTGAATGCTCTTTATTTAATCCTGGTTTAAACTGAGTGCTGTTTTAGCAGGGTTGCTATAACAGCACAGCCGTGTCTCTGACATGTGTTTATGACGGTCTATGACTGACATCTGCAAGATTATAAAAGACAGACAGCAGCTTACACAGACACAATCTCAGGTTAAAGTTACCCTGCAAATGTAAAAAATATTTTTTACTATGGAGAAAAATCTGAAACATTTTAACTGTGTGTGCTTGGTAAGTGGCATCTATATAAAAAATATGACTTTGCAGTGTCATTTTCAAATCTAAAGATTGTACATAAATCTAATCAAATGTATTAATTGACTCCAAATAATAAAAGTTTTCATTTCATTATTATTTTCATTTCAAAAAGTCCACGTTTTACAGTTTTTAACTAAAGGCAGATTTTAAAAGCTAATTAAAGCACTAATTCAGATATTACTGATAAACGCTTTCTCTTAGTTTCTATGAAAGGTTTAGTATTAAAAATAATTCTATATTTTGATACAATTTATTTATCCTGAAATAAGTATCAATGTTTTATAAACAATTGTAGATAATTGTTTTAATATCTGAAAGGTTAATTCTATTAAAACGCACCATTAATAATTAATGCAAATACATTAATATTTAAACAAAAACGTATCGTAAATGTTTGTCTTGTTTTCAGACAGAATTACTTAAAAACCCTCATAACGTTAAATCTGTTCTTGTATATAACAGATAAGTTTCAATCTTATATTTAAAAATTATTTTATTATACACAGTCAAATGTGATATAGTCTAATATCACGCAAGAGTATTACATTTCGAATTTCAACAGTAAAACTTTAGATTTTATTTTTATTGTTTTTTACTTTACAGCCAAGACACAGCTGGAGAGATGCTCGGACCCGGAGCTGCGGGCGGACCACGCGCGAGATCCCGAGCAGGACCCCGCGAGCGTACAGACCGCGGGCGGGATCCCGCGAACCAACTTCACCACTAAACAACTCACAGAACTACAGAAAGAATTTCATTTCAACAGATATCTGACTCGAGTCAGACGGGTGGAGATAGCCAACAGCCTTCAGCTGAGCGAAACTCAGGTGAAGATCTGGTTTCAAAACAGACGCATGAAACAGAAGAAACTGCTGTACGTGAAGGCCTGGTGTCAGGATTTATGATGACTTCTGGTTGTGCTGAGAATTCACCATCAAACAAAACAAACGACAAGGCCGTCTTAAAATGCGCACATCACATCATGGAGCAAGACAACATTTTCAAGAGACTACCAGTCTTATAGAACTATGACAAACATTTACACGACGCCATTGAGAACGGAGCACAAAAATCACAAGAGCAGTTACTTATAAACACGGACGTTCGTTTATCTGTTCAGGTAAACGGGAGAGAAAACACAATTTTATTAATATGCACTTTATATTTTGTCATGCAGGTCTAATATATATTAAACATAATTGTTTATTTGCCATAAACCTCATTGCAAGCGAGCCGCTTTGAATTTGCGTCTGTTATTAAAGATCAGGAACAGTTACTATTGTAATCCGTCTCATTTAAACATTATGAAAACCTGAGAAACAAAACCAACCGGATTGGTTAAAATGATCAAGCGTAACTGTATTTTAAAACAACATTACTGGTCATTTTTGCAACCAGCGATTAAGAACTGAAAACTCAAGAAAACTAAATTCTGTTGAATGCGCCACTGTTTTGGTATTAGATAAGAAAATACACACGTGTCAACAATTCTTTACATTGTAAGAACACTCCCAACACACAACTAACACGCACATGAAAGCTACACACACACACGCTTGTAGAAACACACACGCAACAGGTTTGCGTGTCATTTCCTGCATGCTCGTAGCAGACACACTGCGCCTGTCAAATCCACGCAGCTCGCGCTTTTATCTGCAAATAAAGAGCGCCGCGAGATGATCGCTGGAACTCGTCTTTCTAAATAATGGCGCAAAGCTGTCAGCGTATAAAGTGCCTTCACTTAGCCGTGTATTTTCACCGATTTATTTCTGGAAGAGGTTAAATTCAGTGCCACGGGTTCAACTCCGCTGATATACCGGTTTCTCACTTTGATGACATCAAAGCACTGGTGTACACGGATAGGTCGAACAGTGTCGCAGGAACGAAGACGATTTTTGTTATATTTTCCTGGCAATCGCTTTGTTTAGTTTTTAAACGCGTTCCGGGTGAATTTCATTGAATATACATCTTTCCGTTATTAATACTTGTAATCATTTGCCCACTTTTAACGTCAAGTAATCCCTTTCTCAGACGCACTTATCATTTGCCTTTTCCGACCCCAAATTTTGCTCTTTGTCACGGTGCTGTTGGATGGCCATAATAGAAGAAGCAAAAAGATTATCGCCATCTCTAACCGATCGATTTATCGATACGTGGATTTAAGCAGATTGACTTTTAATTGATCTGACTCGATGTATTGAATAATTACAGCTTTTGAATGAAAGGCCCCTTTTAAGTTTTATAGATTTTTTCAGTATAATCACAGACATTACGAGAACGCACAGTAAAACAGTATAGCTAAATATCAGTAATATAAACGTTTCCAATGTGATCCTGCACGACAAAGAGTATTAAATTAATTTGTTTTTGAAAGAAATTGATGGCTAGGCCTCAAATAACAAATCCACCTAATTGCAGCTCGAATTACGTTCTGTTAAAATTAGTTTTGCATGTCGTCCAATTACATCTTGCCCCACAGACACATAATCTGAAATTTAAAAACAACAATGTTCATTTTTAATGCTATTTTATATTCAATGGATTTTTGAGTCATTTTTAAACCTTTGCGTTTAGCAAACACACATCATTTATCAATATATACTAAATTGATAAATGATAAACAATATTAATTTAAAAACGAAACGTTGTAGAAAGTACTCGTTAAACATATTTTTGACGTTTGTAACTGTGGCCTCTACTGAAAGCATGATTATTTCGCCATATTAGGACAGTTATGTGTACAAAGCACGACTCGCAGGCCTGAGCCTGCTAATATATGCAGTTACTCCAGATTTCACCTTTAACCTCTTGACCTCTGTTCTGCCTCGAGACAGCAGTGACCCGGTCAGCGGCTCTTGTAGCAAGGGCCGCATTATTAATGTGTGTCCTCACACTTTTCATTTTTAAGCGTTTGGTCTCGTGTAAAACAGTGTGAGCTTCTAGCTCATTTAATTAATTTCAGCTATGCCAGCATGACACAAACAGATAAACTGAACAACACAGCAACAAATAATATTAGATTTAATTATTATTATTTATTTTTTTAAACAGCAGATATTTTTCCACAATTCGTGGCTTATTTATCTATTTTTAAACAAGCAGGAAAAAAATCTAATAGCTGGTTTTAAAACAAAGACTATTTGATTATTATGTTTACAGACGATATAAATTCATAACTCAATATAAATAGCCAATATAAAACACAATCAAAGTCTTGAAAGTGTGTGAACAAACTTAGTGTTTGACGCGTGCCAATTTCCAGCGTTCCGGCAGTTTTTCTGCAGTAAAGTTTATTAGATTTCACCTACAGCAGATAATGTGCGTTTTAGCTCAGTTACATCCGCACGTAGAGTCTTAATGCTCACGTTATGTCGTGTGGGTGCAGAAACAGATCATGTGATGGGATCAAGTCTCGTCGTCAGAACAAACGCTATTTGCTCGCGTTTGTGATGCTTTTAGGATGACAAACGAAGGTTTTTGACTTTGTTTTCGGCATCAGTGGCCTATGTTGCATGTGACTAAACACCAGTCCGACTGTAGATGCAAACACGCCGAGCAGAATAAAACATCAACTGCTTTACTGTTAAAAATAGACGGGAAAAGACCAGAATAAAGCTAACTAGAAGCAGCTAACAATTATAGGCTGTTAGTTCATTTCTCTAACGTTTCCTACAAAAGCATTTAAAATTTGTATATAAAATACATATATGAAATGTATTAACGTTTTTGCCTGGCTATAGGACGTTTTTAAAACGTTTTTAAAACGTTCCACTAACTACTAAAGAATAATGTTTTTGGTATGTGACAAAGAACATTTTGATAACTTTGAGAGCTCATACATAACGCTAGCCGACGTTCTTCCTGTTAGCTGGTCGTCGATTATATTGGCTAGTCAATATAGTCAATAATAAGTCAAAAGCAAAAGTGAGGAAAATTAAGTATATTTTTTTATATGAAGTTTATGAAGCTCATTTATGGTCGGAGAGGAGAGCAGCGAATCTGACGCAGTTTCTGAGACGCGTTCTTACTCTATTTGGTATATGTTGACTAAGTTCACGCAAAAATTGCATGACCCCAAACAGTGCAGATATTGTGTTTTTTTTTGACTGGCTATATTGCTGTACCACATCAGCGTCATGTACTATAACGCAGTCTATACTATGAACTATATACTGTATATATAGCGCTGATATAAGGCACATTTGAGCATAAGGTAATGTTCCTAATCTATTATCTAATTAGGTTATGCAACTTTTATCTTTACAAAAAATGATGATTTGGGTAAGTTTAATAAAGAATCTGTTTCCCAACAATACCAAAGTTGTCAAAATTTGAATTTTTAAAAATACCCCAAAAAAATACCCCAAAATATTTTTTAACTACTGACAAAATACTTCGAATGTCTCCATATTAACTAACCAAACTATACTATATATATACCATACAACACTAACTTCACTGCTTCACCTATGTGCCTGTTTCTGGTGGCTGGTTACCACTGTACACCAACAAAGAGAGACACACAGCACCATAAACCTCCTCACCCCAGTACCACACACACACACAAACACAAACACACACACACACACACACACACACACACACACATGGTTTTTATACCGTACAAACTATCCCCTAATCCTATCCCTCACAGAAAACTTATGCCATTTTTAATGAACACAAAACCATCGTCATTTAGTATGTTTTTAAGCATTTTAGTGTTTACATGTTTAGATTGTTATACATCTCATTATACACATTTGTGTCATCGTAACCCGACACATCCTCACACACACAATGACACTGGATGAGTTTCTCCTGCACTCTCGACATGAGCTGGTAAAATGAAGACCTGACGTTCATGTGTTTGCTCATCACTGACACACGTACAGGAAGGCCGGTTTTCAGTTTTTCAGGCACCTCGCATGACAACACGCAGGGTACGTGCTCACAGACTCTAACCTGTTTCTCCTGCCTGAGAACAGATGTTTGAGGACAGCTTACAGCCTCAGCGTATTTCTGTGTACAAAGCAAACAGCAGCACTCAGCACTTCTGGCTGCTTTCAGAGAGGGGGAGGGAAGCCAAACGAGCTGGGCTCCGGAAATCAGACTGAGGCAGAGAAACACGCCGCTTATCAAAGTGAAACCGTGCCAAGGTTACAAGGTTCTGGTTCTTTGTGTGTGTGAGACAGAGCCTCTGTGCATTTCTCATTTCAGAGTGTTTGGTGTCGACTCACTGTTTGAGCGTAAATAAAGGATGCTCTTATGGGTGATTCTGGGAAGCGGTTCTGACCTCTGGGGTGCAATGAGACGGACCCTCAGCATCCAGGTTGCCCTTTGAAAAGTGGCCGACAAGCATTACAGAGACCTAAAAACAAGACAACAAGAGTGTGTAAATTCTGCTGATGTTTGGGCATCTTGGGGTTACAAAAACATAAGAAACGAACACACATCTATTGAAGGAAAGAGGCAGGTGGCACATTCTCCACCAAACACGATCTTTGCAAAGAGCAATACTGACAAATTAACAGCAAATATTTCACAGCTTTTCTCTTCACAGACACGGGGTGCAATTTCAGCTCCATATATTATATTCAGCTCCACTATTAACCAAAACAAACCGCATCTTTCATACCGTATGCATTGCACAAATGCTTTAAAGAAAATTGTAAACGAATATGCAAAGAAAACATATTTGACCTTTCGTGTTCATATTTTCTGTTAAACAAAAAATAAATGAACCCTCGCACAGCTTATTTGTCTGAAGTAAGCCAACCCCCCCTCCACACACACACACACACACACACACACTTCCCTGCTGCCTTTGGTGAGGTTGCCATAGTGACAGCTTCACAGAAACACAAGGAGGAGAAAGAGGAGGTGGAGACGCACGGGGAAGAGGAGCAGAGGCAGGGTGTGGAGGAAACGCTGTCTGTCTGTCGTTTAGATAAGCTATTGTGCTTAATCTTCCTCTTCATGTTGAACAGAGAGCCAGTGCAGAAGCACAGCCCAAATCAGGTCCCGGCACAGACATCTGCACCCACAAAACTGACGGATGTAAGCGCAGTATTATCAGAGCCGAGCACCTGAGCTTTATTCATTGTGTTAATTCTGCAAATGAACTGAACACCGTGCCCAGCAGCCTTGAATAATGATCATAAACAGATCAATTCAGCAAATATCGTTATATATGTTACTGCTGTCGTGGAATAGTTTCACAAATGCAAAGTGAGCATAAATCTGTAGAGGAAAGTTAAAAATAACCAAAAAATAACAACCAAAGGTTTAAAGACCCGCTCATGACCTACAAATGCATCTGTAGGAGGAGCTTCACCGCATCATAATGACGGGGGTTTCTATTGGTCAGTCGGTGCCCCTGATACTCAATCAACCCTCTGTTTTATTTTTCATCTCCACCATCCTCCATCTTCCCTCCTCTCTCCTATTCATCCATCGCTCCACCGTTCCTCTCCTCCACGTCTCGCTCTCCTCCCCATCTATCTTACCCTCCCTCTCTCGCTCTCCTCCCCATCTATCTTACCCTCCCTCTCTCGCTCTCTCCCGCTCGCTCGCTCTCCAGCCAATATCAAGGCGTGATCTCCAGGCCTTCAAAGGTCAAGTGATACAAGGTCATCAGCGGGTCAGCTCAGCTGACTGGCTGACCTCCGCAAGGACTTCTGCTAACAGCCAATCAGGTGTCGTTGCCTCCCTCGGCAGCCTGCCTTCATCGCTGGCGGGCCCTCGACGACACATCACGTGACAGTTCACGGACTGAGGCATCGTGATGGAAATGATTAATGATGCTTTTAGTACCTGTTCAGAATGAAGCTGTCCGCACTGCACTGTAATTACCCATTCCCAGGCGGCAGCTGCCTAACATAATTGCTTTTTGTTTGTTGACCTGGTTTAGCGGCGAGAACGATGGCTTTAGGTAGGTGAAGTGTGAGTGTCTGAGCACGTCTGTGTTTTATTGCACAGAGGTGAAGGAAGGACCGTATTTGATGTCAGATTTAGATTCATCCTTAAAAGGCCCAACTGACCCCGCAGGTTGTTCTGGGAGGAGAGGAATTTTGTTTTATTTTGGAAAGTGCATTTCATAATTGCTCATTTTTATGTGGCGCTCTGGCAACCGCGAGTCAAACACAAGACGTGTAAATCAGCTGTTGATTCTGAAATGTTACGGCAGTGATTGTAATAAGTAATTTGGAGTAAACTGAAGCGCTGCTAAATGAAGCGTCTCTTCCTCTCCTTTCTGTCCATTTATCTACAAACACGCCCATATTTTACCAGAAAGCACTTCAACTGTTATATAGTTATAAACAGTGGCTGCGTCTGGTCACACATGAATTAAATGATGTTCTTTAAAGTATGTTCACATTCCACAAGCTGCTTGAAGAAATTAATATGTGATCACACACACACACACACACACACATGTGAATATATTTATAAATGCAAAAGAGCGTGTGAGCTGCACATACATGGATGATGTAAATTCTGCAAATTAACCACACAAATACAGTAACCTAACGACAAACAGCACGCTACATACATTCACCGACATTTTCCCAGATGCCAGACGTTTATATTTACACTTCTGTATTCTTCTGCCATGAAGGCAAAATACACATTCACAACCCATTTTAACTGTAATCTAAATAATCAATGAGGAAATGAAAAATTGATTGTTATTGGACGGTAAAAAGTTGGTGGTCGTTTTATTATTGATAATAAAGGTGGCTTGATGTCATCAAAAGTAAAGTAACTTCAGGCGTATCTTTCTGAGGAAAGATGAAATACTCATCTTTTCTCTTTAGAATGACATAAACTGATGAGTCGTGTACAATACAGTCTAAGGATGTGAATTCAGGAAGTCAATGTAGACGATATAGCCTCTGTACGTTTATCTAATGTACCAAAGTAAAGCTTTTTCCTCGGCTAGCACCGCTGTTTAAACCTCATATTTCACACTGATCCATAACTCATGTTATTAATGAGGAAGCGGCGAGGAAAGTAAATTAACTGAGGGAAATCATACCGTAAATAAATACACCCTTTTCAAACAAATATGAAAACAATACGGTTTCAAATCATCCTGTCTGTGTCCCCTTTTCTCTCACCTTTCCCAAACATTACCAAGTGCTATTAGCATCATAAATTCATACCGATAAATCACAACCATACATCACATGCACACTGACGTTTCTTCCTCCCAACAGGTCACTGTTACACGCGCAGCCCGAGACTTCCAGCACAAAGACCATTTGCATCTACTCAGCATAGCGCCACTGTTCCTGACCAAAACCCTGACAGCCAGATTCAGAGAAACAAGCCGCGGGTGACCTGCAGCCCGGCACCGCCCAGAACCTCCATAAATTTGCAGCTTTTCTTAGCCGGCGCGTCACGCCCCGTTTCTGCGCCAGAGTTCGGGGACAGAAGCAGTCTGCCATCAGACCTCTTCTGTGTGAGCAGCTTTCATCCACTGGCTGGTTCTCACATAACTCAGCCACAATGTCTCTCCCTCAGCCTCATAAATAACAGGCCTATCGTCTGATAATGCCCACTTAATGCCTAGTCAATAAAGCCCACCGTGCCATGGCTTCTCCCCTCTCTCTACAAACAGCACACTGAGAGGGTGTGACACTCAGGTCTGGCTCCATCTAGATGGAGAAAGAGCTCGCGTGGGGCTCGGAGGAGAGACGGAGATGAGGAGGACTCGACCACTGCAGGTGTTTGGAGGAGATAGCGGCCAGAACGACGGGCTGGGAGCAGCTCAGCTCTGACTGATCACCTGAGAGCAGCAGCTGCTAATGTAATAATTCATGAACTATTGGTTCCTTCTGGTGTCACAGCAGGGCTCATGTGACCCATTTGGAACATCATCTCTTTAATACAGACTGTGGAGCTACAACATTAGGCCTCAGTCACATACCTGACTGCCAAAATACACACATATACAAATATACATATATGTGTGTGTGTGTGTGTGTACACATCCCTACACTGTAGACTCATTTGTAAGTTTAGATTAAAGTATATCAATATTCTTTTAGCTGTTTTAAAACTTAAAAGTTCTGAAAATCATGAGCTGTGTATGACTTCACACTAGGGTGGGGGGGGCGATATTAACTTCTGCATCAATATAAAAAAAATTATATTTTAGTTACATTTTTCACATGGATGTTTGGGTCAGAAAAAGGAGAATGATGACCAAATCAAGTTGAAAACAAAACTCCTTCATTAACAAGCTAATAATCTAACTGCAAAACACAGATGAAACACCAGCAACCCAGTACAAGATCACACGTTTTTAATAACTACATACTAAACAAAGCATGCAAGATTATTACATCATGGCCGCACACCAAGATCTCACACATAAATAACAGTGAATATCATGCTGGTTAAAGGGAGCGTCTGAAAATGACTGAACATCATAACATTGTGGACACTTGGTGGGTTTCCTCAGACATGCTGCGCTGGACTCTCAGATGTGGATGAGTGAGAGATTTGGAGGTTAAGAGTCTCTCTTAGATTATGGGAGTGACCCTCAGTGAAGAAGCAGGATCATATTCATCTCAAACACAGTTATCCCTCTAAGTGTTTTGGCTCGTTTCCTGAAGTCTTGAGTAAATGTTTTGTCTAGCGCAACAATGATCTTTCAATGATCTGAGACTTTCACTTAAGTGGCGTAACGTCAGAACGCAGATGGTGCGGCATCGCCTGCCAAAACAAGACAAGCTACAGCAACAAGCTCGCGGTGAGCAGCTGAACTGTAAGAATGAAAGCTGGACACTAACACAAACGTGTGGTAATCTTCATCCAAACCAGCAGTTCCACATATAAATGAGCTAATATTCCAGTAGATGTGGGACAGTGACATTATCATTAAAGAATAAAACTTAAAACCGAACTAAAAACAACAACTAACATAACTGGACAAATCGAAATGAACTAAAATACATTTCTATTATTCTAAAACTAACCACACTAAAAATGACCATAAATTAATTGTAACTTTTGATTAACTTTATAATATAAAGTTGGAATGTTTCCAACCAAACATAATAAAATAGTTAAATGCAACACAAAGAATCGTGAGGAATGTAACTTTGCTAAACAAATTACAATGGATGACTAACTTCAGCAGCTGTGAAACACTACACTAAAATGTCTGGTCCCTATGAACACACACACTGATTTAAAAACATACTGTACTGCAATGTAGTGTACATGGATTTGGATAGAAGCTCCTGCCACACGTACATGTTCAATAAAAGATGAATCGACTGAGAAACCAGAAAACAGTGAAGAAAGAGCCACAGAATGGAAACTAAACAACACTGAGAGGATCATTAAACAAAAATCAATTAAAAACTAAAACTGTAAGAACAACTACATGGAGAAATGCGAGCTGGCTGCGACGCAAACGGCATCTCAATGTCCTCTGCAGCAAAGCAAGCAAACTGAACCTCCTCTAGTAATGAAGACACAGTCTTCCCAAAATTAGGAGAGATGTTAACTGGGGTATCAATAAATAAAGCCCTAATTAGAAAACTGCAGCAGCCTCTCTGAGGGTTTGGTGGTGCATGAGGTGAGAACATGAGCAGCAGGAACAATCCTCCGCCTTCATCTACAGTCAGGGCAACATGTCACAAAGGGGCCGGCCTTAGCTTTGGCTTATCCAATCACGTTCATTCCCTACACTGTGACTGTGCTGTGAACCCGCTGCACACATCAGCCGTGTGTACAGATGTTTGTGTGTCTGCGTGCACGAGTGTGCTCAGCCGCTGGGCTTTCTGAGACTTCACGATGATTAATACCAGCGGGGGTCTCTCTCTCTCTCTCTCTCTCTTATGGAGTAAATGGAGGAGAAGGAGGCAATAAAAGAGTCAGAGGAAGAAGACAACTTTAAAGTAAAAAGAGAAAGAAGGAGGAGAAGTGACCAGCAGGGGGATCAGTGTTAGACGTGCTTCTGTTTCTGCATCCAGTGCTGATCCCCAATCTTCTCTC
>JAZGTJ010011560.1:0-16789 GCA_036877575.1 Botia almorhae
TGTGTTTATGTAGCTTTAGAAAAGGGTGTTGTGTTTAGACATTGGGGAACATGGAGGAAACGTTTGTGAAATGTGTTTTAGCATTTGAGAAAAACTGTAATATATGAAATATGAAAGACTTACTGTTAATTGTTATGTGAATAAATATTTTAGGTAAATAAATATTGTAAATTTATGTATATACTACATGAAGTAAAAATACATGATGGACATGACTAAATTTTTTGGGAAAATTTTTTTAATGCTTATATTTGGCAAATTTAACACATTGTGGCATACTGTGTAAAATCAATGGTAAAAAACTAAATTATTTTATGTAAACTTTAACTTCTGCCTTTCTGTCTGTGTGCATTCTCTGTGACTGCATTGTTGAAGGAGTTTAGAAGACTTATGGATATTTCTGTTATGTTGGTATAACGTTTTTAGAATATAACAAGAGAGTAGAGTAGACACAAACTTGGTTAGATATCAAACTCTTCAGCCATGATTATTTATGTTGTTTTTGTGCAGATAGTTTGTGGATATTGCTGATTTGGTTTTGGTTGTTATGTCGATAATCAAAATTATCAAAAGCAAGCTTCTTGAACGGTACTGTTTCAAACAAAGTCACAAAAAATGAAAACACAGACCAATGTCCTTGATTTAATAATAAATTATTACCTATATGCATGCCTTCAGAACACTTATAATAAACAGCACAAGTCATATGCAGTTATTTTATGAAATGTTTGTAAACTTTTAAAGCTTGCTAAGAGGTGGGCCCCACCTACTGCACAAGGAAAGCAAAACCAAAATCTCAGTTATGGTTATGGTATAAGGGGCTTGAATGACAAATAACAACTACATTTTCATTTCTGGTTGAACTATTACTTTAATCCAGATTAACCACAGCACGGCACATTTACTTTGTCTCCCTTACCTGACACACGCAGTTCAAATCATCTCCTGCTAACAAGCTAATCATTTGAATCATGTGTCAATTAAGGAATAGAAAATATAGAATATGATATTTGAAAAAAATGGGGTAAACGTGAGAGCTGGGCTTTATAAAGAAATATAACAAACCTGTTGAGGATTGCTGTGGAAGTCTACTAATTGTATTACGTATTAGCCAAATATTTAGCTTTCTATATGTTGCATTAACAGCAACTTTTCTGTCAGTTACAGAATTTGTAAACTTTGAATAATTCAAAATGATTATTTTGACAGATAAAAAAATAAGCCGTGATGCACTGGTATGAAGATCTTTGGCTAAAACATTGCAGTGAAAACCGAAACCATGCATTTTTAAATGAGCTTTTATTCTAAACAACAGTCATAGTGTTACTATTTCTCTATTATAGTGGGCAATCTTCCCCGTTATGTCTCTGGTTGGGCTAGAGTGTTTTGTATGAGTGGAAAATCAGTTAGAAAAGAGTATAAAATGATAGTAAGCGTGTGTGCTGAATACTGTCCTGAAGGCAGCTTTGTTTTTTCTGCCTCTAATGGGGCTTACAGGCCTGGCAGCAGTGTTCTCTTATCTCTGTGTTTTTACCCGTGCTCTTTAAATGGCAGAATAAATACAGGTCTTAACAGCGGCTGACAGAAACGCAGTGAGCTGAGGAAAGTGCAAAGTCAGAGGTTCACCAATCATGAACACTGCAAAGAGAAAGCCAACCAATTGCAGACTCCTTTACACTGCACTGCCAGGAAAACTGAGATATAATGGCATCCTGCTACCTGAAAATCCCATTACAATAATATTTCAAGCAAAAGACTGCATGCAGCTCTCTTGTTTGCTTTACATAAAGACTGCATGAAGTTATTTTGACCAATCTGAAATGTACAAAATAAGGCATATGGTCGATTGCATTTTCTTATTTTAAAATTGTTACCACAGTAAAGGACAGATTTAAAGAAATATGTAAACAGTGAAAACAGCATGGAAGAAAAAACATATGAGTGAGAATTTAGGAAGAGAATAAAAATAACTTATTCACGGGATATTGTTCATTAATTACAACGAGCAGCAGATCATGAAAACAGAATTAAAAAAAGAAAGCTCCTGCCAAGAAAGTTCTTCTGATATTAAAGTTTGTTATAGATGCACTGATTTAAACCTCTGACTTTGTAAAGCAACATGTGAGAGTGTGTATGTGGTTTCATACCTCCAGCAAGGTCCTGCTCTAAGAGCTGAATTTGCAGGTTAAAGATCTTCTCCTGCAGGTTGCATAAAGAGTTTTTGATCCTCTCTCTGCGTGTGACCATGTAGCACAAGTTTCTGACCTAAAAGCAAACACACAAGTTACATACAGACATTTGTCTATAAATGATAAAAAAACAGGCGACACAAAAACAGGGTCCTGGGCATCCTGTAAAAATATTAATTATTAATAAAATCCAAATCCATTAAATCCAAATTACTGTAAGCCTTTCTTTTTTCAGCAGCAGTTCTTTTTTGACAATTCTTTCTTTCTTTCTGCAATGCCTTGCAGTACTTTTCACTTTGCAATATTTTTATTTTCAACTTTACCTGTAACCGTACTGACTTCACAGGCAAACTGTAGGGTTGTGCTATAGTATAAAGGCAGCAAAAATCACTTTAGAACACAGCCTTTGTATGACAACAGCTTCAGCTTAATTTCGCAAAATACCTTGCTCTGCCTCCAAAACAGCTTTCCTTTTCACCTTATGTCACCAAGCCCTTTTATCTTCTTTATGTGAAAGAAATAATTGTTTGTCGCAGGTCTTGCTGTGAATGCCATTTTATTTGTCCTCTCTATGTGTGTGTGTGTTTGGGCAGCAGCACCCTAATGCAACAGAGAGCAGATTGGGGTGTTCTGAAGAGCTGATGCTCCCCTGAGGCAGCTACTGTCTGGACCTCAGCCAGCCTGATAATAAACAGCCAAATACTTACACACAAACATACACACACACACACACAGAGGCAGATGAAGAGAAATTGCTGAAACAGTGAGGAGCCAGAGGAGTGATGAGGTGAGGGACCAGACACATTACAGAGTTTAGGTACTTTGTGTGTGAGAGCAAAGCAGACCACAACTGTCAGTGGCTTAAAGGGATAGATCACCCAAACATGAATAGTCTTCCATCATTTACTCACCCTCATGTCATTCCAAACTTTCTTGCTTTCGAGAACCACAAATGAAGATATTTTGAATACATTGGTAACAAAACAACAGTGGCACCAATTGGCTTCCATTGTATGGACACAAAACCACTGTAACATTTCTCAAAATATTTTCTTTTGTGTTCCACGGAGAAAAAGGTCATACAGGTTTGGAATAACATGAGGGTGAGTAAATGATAGAAGAACTGTCATTTTTGGGAAACTATCCCTAGCCACATTTTCAACTGCTTAATTTTATTTATAATTTTCTTCTGCTTATTTGTTTTCTATGTTTCTCTAATGTTTTTACTAGCAATGCGCTGCACCAGCAGTTTGTGCAGGGGTGCCAGGGCAGGACAGAAGAGCCTACATGCACCATAGTCAACAAAAAAAAAATAGGAAAATCAGTACTTGAAATAATGTGGACAATAAATAAATAGTAAGTAGAAAGGATAGCACAGTGAGTGCTGACCTAGAACCTAGCCTGGCTCTGTGTCCTTGCTCTAAGCCAAAAGGCCAAAACGAGACCCCGTCATCTTGCCCATAAAGATGACATTGCCAACAGTGCTTTCGAGAACTCAAAACATAAAAATTAAAATGTGTACAAAAGATTGATATTGGTGTTACATGTAGCTGTGTAGCTACGTAACTAGATAACTAATTAACATTAACATCTAACGTAATTAGTGCTGCCTTCAGGTTCTTGTGGGAAGTTCCTACTGGTGAATTTATAAGTTGTTATTATGACATGTTGACATGCATGTTCAGGTGTTAATGAAAAGCAGATTCGTATAAGCAGATTCGGATTTGTATAAGTTGTGTAACTGATGCTTGCAGTTTTCATCAGCATGCTTTAATCACTTCTACATAAACAGTAGAGTTCACAGGGGCCAAAGGCCTTAATGATTTTATTTTCTCCCAGGGATTAAACAGCAACAAAATGTAGAGGACAGGTAGGTAGATAAGTAGGTTGGCAAAACTGCATTTTTTAAAAATGCAAAAACATTACAACTTTATTATCGTAATGTTAAAACTTTATTGTCTGAATTCGAACTCCATTTTTGGACAATGCATATAAAAAACAAAACAAAAATGCAATGATGTAATAGGCCTATATAGATATAAATATATAAATAGGACTAAGATAAATATTATGAAAAAATCAGATGCTACAATCTTGATTTTACAACATTTACAACATGTTTTGTAAAACAACTAAACCAACCCCCCATTGCTGCTTAATTTAATTACATTGTTTGCTAATAATGTAAGCTTATAGATATAGTCTAATTTTGAGTTTTGAAATAGTAATAAAAAAATTGTTTTTCTCATTAACCTTAATTTAAATTTAAAAATGTACATATTCGTTGTTTATGAAGACAGGTATTTAAATACAATATTATTAAAAATTCAATGTCTGCATTCCAAAAATCTTCAGCAACACATTAACGGTTTCCAGATTTGATTAACTTCTCTGACAGTGTCTAAATCAGCCATGTTAGTCATTTTTAAAAAAAATTCTAATTCATTCATATTTCGCAATTTTACTAGCTCAGTTGTGGTTCTTTTAAAATTTTTGTTTGACCAGCCTTTCATTAACTATGGCATGAGTTTGCAGGACTATTTAAGGGATGGAGTGTGTTTGGGAAACCTGTGTTTTGAAAACCTTTAAGCATTCAATAACAACAGGGAAAGTATGTTTGATAAAAAGACAGGTCTTAACAAGTTTGAGACCTCATATAAATTCAAATGTTGGAATGTTGGAAACATGCTGGAGGACAGAGATTCTCACCCTCTCCAGATCCTGTCGTAAATGAGTGAAGAGCTTCAGGCGGCGATAGAGAATGTCCTGCTCCTGCTGGGCCAGATTGTCCACCTCATCTTGCTTTAGTTCCACCAGTGGCTGGTTGAAGTTGGCCTTTCTTCTCAGTTTCCAGTACTGGTACAAGAAGTCCACATGGGCATCAGGCAGGCAGAGGCTTTCGGCAACATCCTTGGGATTCACTAATCTGTAGAACTCATCTTCAAGCTCCTGCAGCTTCTGCTTGCGGTGACTGGCTTTTTCTCGCTCTGTCTGGTCCTGCTTTGGACGGTCTGAATGGATACCTGACACATCCGCCCCTGCATGTCGTGATTCGGGTCTATCAGAATTCCCAGCACTACTGTTTAACTGTGAGCCACTACTGTGCTCTAGACAGTAAGATTTGAAGCGCACTTCATCATTTTCTGCCAGAGTGGTGCGCATCTCTAGTCCATGTTCAAAAGCACAGGTCACGTGAAAGGCAATGATGCAAGATGGCATGGAGCACTGTGCAAAATAAACAGATAATAGATCAGGAGGTTAGGACAGCTTACCAAGGCCTATGCTCTGGTTGTCAGTCCAAATCCGATTTTGTGCATATCTTATTGGAATCGTATTTAATTTTCGACACTGTATATCACAACTGTTCAGATCTGATTTTTGTGTCATGTGGCACTCCTTAATATTCAATAATATCTGCTGTTGTTTCTATGGCAATGGTGTTGCGTTGGTAGGTTTACACCAAAAACAAAATGAAGGGGTTTTCAAGTTGTTACAACGTGACAAGAAATAGCTGAATTACTATGTCTAAGAAAGCAGTCTAAAAACGAAACAGTATGGTAGGTATGCATGGCTTTATACCGTGCTGCAGTCTGCACTAGTTGTAATTTCTGTGCAACCTACACATGGACCACACAACCGATGTCTGACATGTTTAAGTTTTATGTGGTGTGGGATTGTGACATAAGCCAAAAGCTTTGCAAATCCAATCAGAGTGGTCACACTGAGACGGGCTTTCCAGAAATGCGATTTGAATAGGATTTCAAACCACATATAAATACAGCTTCACACAGATTTGTAAAAATCTGATTTTATGCAATTGTCTTTCACACTTGCTAAATGTGACCAGATTCCAATCGGACATTCACAAAAATCAGATTTGGATTCACAGTCAGTTAAGATGCATTAGAAGTTTCCCAACTTCTCATAAATATTTGTGGGATTTCAGAACAATGAATGTGCAGAGAACAGCTCTCTCTACCATCTCTCTCACCTGTATACATGTGCCTGTGTGTTCACGACACAGACTACAAGACAAGGCCCATCGACTTGCTGGAATATGAGAGACTTTTGTGATGGGTTCCATCTTCTCAGGGCAGCCAATACTCACCTTCAGTGACACATAAAGAAGTCAGAACCATTCAGAGGATTCAGACGACACACATGGTAGTTCTATTTCATTAAACATCTTTAGATTATGGATGGGACAGAATGGTTTACTAATCACTCAACAATCAACTAGTTAACCGTGACATAATAGAATACACATATATGTAACGTATCTATAATAGAACATGTTATGCATTGTAATACATTTTTTGGTTCCGTTTATTTCTGAATTTAATAAGAAAAGTGTCTGAACTAATTCATAAAACTGATAAGATGTGCCAGCTCAGCTCATGTGCTCTGACCAATTTATTCATCTGTCGCTGCTTAGTTCTTTAACAGATTTCTCCCTGCCTTTTCACTCAGTTGCCTTACCACTCTCTCCTCATTATGTTATTATTACTGCCTCACTCTTCATAAATAGTAAGTGTTGTTGGAAGAGCCATTTTGACCAGACTTTTAATCCTTCTTTTCCTGTCGATTCTTTCTTTGTTCTTCTTTGAATGGAATATTCAGTAACCTTCTGCATGTCAAACAGAGTTAATGTGTACTCAGTCTTTCCCTCCACCTGACCGCTAAAATTTCCATCTGAAAGGCTTTTCTTACAGTCACATGACATGACAAGAAGGCTTCTGAGGAAACATTTCAATAAGAATTTTTCCATCCATTATTGCTTGGTAATGACAAGTTTCTTCAGGCAAAAGTGTCTTCCAGATAAATAAATGTCAATGTCACTTTATATAAGTCAGCGGTAAGTGAATGTGAAAAAGCTTCACTTGAGCCTCTTCACAGTTTCCGATTCACAAATTTGTTAAACATGTGAAGCTGTATGCATTTAAACCAAAACTTCAATTCAGTAAGAAGTTCATTTAAACTCAGTTAGAGCTTCAAAAATAACCAACTAATTTTATTAACAATTAATACACTGAGGCACAGACAACTGTTATGATACAGTGGTGATAACACTTATTTCTAAGGAAAGAAAATTTGGTTGAAAAATGACAGCTGGCACAGAATGAACTGATACATAAAAAGTGACCAACCCAAATCACTCAATCACTAAATGCTTTACAAACTGCATATAAGACAGCCCCAATCTTATGACTTGATTGTCATGTCAGTTGCCAGGGCAGACAGCTTGTGTTATGGTACACATAAACTAGATTCAATTAGATTAAATGCATGGATCCAGTACTGTATTGACATACGTGTTTCTTTCCCAGCTGTTTACATTCACAAACAAGTAAGCTTATGTAAATACTCGTTAAAAATGGCTTTTTGACATAACTGTATGAATCTGTCTATTTACAGTAAGCGCAATAAGCCGAGGAAAAGCTTGCATGCTTTGGGTGTGTGTGTACATGAACCCACCGTCAGACCGCCTCATATCTCAAGTACAGCTCAGTTTGGTGCAGTTTGTGCGTGTGTGTGATGTGCGCTGTGCACAGTTGAAGTGCTGGTGGTCGTAGGAGCAGGAGGTCTGACTGAATGTGACAGATGCTTTGCCCATACAATTGCGCAAAACACATCTTTGTCTTTGTTATTATAAGAAGTGTAAAAATATTTTCAAATACAACTAATTTTTTCAGTAGTTCACTTTTCCTGATTATACATGATTGTACATGGGCTTTAGGTTAAAGCTGATACTTATAAAATACTCTTCAATTTGCTTTTAATATTAAACTAGTTAAAACAGACTGAGGGTGGTTGGAATATAATGTAAATATGTCAAAGCTGTCACGTGTCCGATGGTTATCATACTCTGCTGACCTGTGGTGTTAAACCATTTAAGATGCTGAGTTTATTTGATAAAACCTTTTGAGACTAACTACCAAACAAGTTTAATAAAGCATTACAGAAACAGTTTTTTTAGCTTTTTTTGCTTCATAGAAAGTTACATTTTAAAATGTACTTCAGTGTAAGGGGGATAATCGACAACTATGTTTTTTGTCATAATTGTGCAGCCCTAGGAGAAAAATATTTTAAATCGGAAGAAATTAAACACTTTACAGCATTTCTTCGTCAAAAACAGAAATGACAAAACCGTACAGGGTACGAAATGTGCTTGTATGTGCAGAATTAGAAGTAACTTTGAATGTGGCAGAGTGAGTAAGTATAAATATATATTAGCTGCTAAGTTGTTTGCATCATCTACAAACTATAACTTTGATCAAAATGGCAATTTATAAAACTAATTTAAATCAAATGTATCTATTATTACTTCTACTTTATGCTCTATGAAGTGATTCATTGTTAGAGACGGTTTATACCTCCGGGATCCATAAGGCACAGCTGACGTGGACCCATTTGGTTCCACTGCGGGTGGGTTTAAGGGCCCCTCCTCTCTTGGGACACAGCAAACATTTGGGCTGCACTCCAAGAGCACACGTCCGGCACAGCCAGTTACCCTGTGGCACCTTTAAGATCCCGTAACATGCCTTCAACAAAGAAAAATAAAATCTTTTGTCATCACAAAAGCCACTGAGTTTGTGAAAGTTTGCTTCAGTTTGCTCCTTATTCGTACCTGATGCACACAAACGTTGCACTTATCGCAGAAAACCATCTCATTGCCATCCTCACCCTCAGGCGAGCGGCACACGTCACAAACCACGTCCTCGTCGTACTCGATGCCCAGCCCCTCCTCTGTCTCAATGGCCTGCTGCATGTTCTGCTCACACCTGCTCTCCAGCTCCATCACAACCTGCTCCATAGTAAGCTCATCCAGCTCTGGAAGTGCTGAGACAGCCATTAAAAACTACCTTTTATTTATGGTCTGCTATGGTTTATTCAACAGTACAGTGAAAAGGAATTGTGGGAAAAACTGTAGTTTTTGTAGTTAATATCTCAACGGTATCAGAAGTACACTCCAGGAGAAACTGAAAAACTATATTTTATCATTGAGTTTGCCTGTGAGTCTTGTACACTAGTCTATTTGAGTTCAACACCTTTTTCAATTCTCCTGGAATCTGTACTTCTGATACTTAGCATTCCTGTAACTCAACTGGTAGAGCATTACATTAGCAGTGCAAAGATCATGGGGTTGATTCCCAAGGAACACAGATACTGATCAAATATATAGCTTGAACGTACTGTTAGTTGCTTTGGATAAAAGCATCTGCTAAATGTGTAAACGTAAATAGCTGTAAATGCCGGCTGTTTATTATTTTCTGCCTTCACCATGTGTTTGAAAAACAACATTCACAGATACAATGATTTTGTTAGTGAAAGTATTGATTATTACATTGGATTATTACATTGCGTGTAATTGTTTTTCACAAAGAATCACTCATCTGCATCTAATCGTTTGTTCGTTTACAATACCCGTCAACATTCTTACCTTATAAAAGTAACATGCTGCAAGTAAATAAATCCTACCTAGTTGTCTGAATTCAGTATTAACCAGTTCAAGCCAGGCCACATCTAGATCATCCAGATCGTAGCGGCTCAGTGGCTCAGTGTGACCCCGTGACTCTCTGAATCCAAACTCTGATTGGCCCCTTGTTTGCACGGGTGAAAAGAATGAGATCCGATTTACCTCCGGAAGAATCCTGAAAACAATTGCACATATACATCTGGGTGACCACCATTGTCACTATGAACCCAAAAATCATCCTACAAATTTAAAGTGAGTTAACCCAAAATAATTTTCACAATTTACTCAACCTTTCTTCATTCCAAACCTGTATGACTTTTTCTTTTGTCACCATGGGTGACACTGTTGTTTGGTTGCTCAACAGACTTCAAAATATTCTTTTGTGTTCCTCAGAAGCAGAAAAGTAATACAGGATTGCAACAACATGAAGGTGAGTACATTTTGGGAGAACTAAATTTATGAAATGAATAAACATGCTAATCTCTTGATTCTGAAGATCAAGTTGGTTAAGAAGCAGAACACATGGGAGACAGCCTGCAGATGGATGGCAAGTGAAAGGTCCAGATGTTATTGTGGTCTTAAAGCCTTTGAAGCGCTTTGATCAATCAGGGATGACCACAAACATGACCAGATACCCAGAGTTCACTGTAAAGTCACATCTTTCATGCAGTTTACTTTATGTTAATCAAGTGGCCCAGAAAAGGTTAAAATAAAGCGTGCAATACAAACATGGTAAATGTTAGCATATGAAGAATGTTGGATCATTGTAGTATATAGTAATTTGCTATAAAGTAATTTAACAAACTTTCTGAGGCAATTTAATGACTATTAGTCAATGACTAATAGATGTTGTGTTGTACATTATCATATCAACACAATGACTTTTTTAATGGGAAGAACAGCATGATTTTATTGATGTATTAGTACACTTGTATCACTTGTGTTGAATGTTTCCAGAAATAACACTTAATTAGTCTATAACCAATAATACCTTATAAAGGGCACTGCACTGTCGCTTAAACATTGCATACTGACCAAAAAACATCCTTCCATATAGAGAACAATGTATACATGCATACATACACTATATTCCTAAATATATTTGTTTATTTCTACCCAACATTTTAAAAAGTGGCGCTGTAAAAATGAGTTTTGTAAAAGAGTACACAAAGGGAAATATCATGCAACTAAATATTTTAAACTTACCTGAGACCTTTCTACTTTTTAGACAAGAAATTTTGACAGGAGACAGTAAAGCAACAGCGAAGTTTTCCTTTGAGATGTTAATGTGACAGTAAGAGCACAGAAGTTTTTTTGTCTTAATGCCAGGGTAGGCAAGTTTGGAGAGGCTAGCAATAGCAAACTAGCTTTTAAAGCATAAAATCCCGCCCTTCCTTCAGAATGCTCTTCAAAGCCACTCCTCTTCCAGCACATGAATACATACATAGTTCGACAGGCGAGCAGGACGTCTTATTTGGGCCGAATTCAATCACTGGACGAACATTTTATGGTTCTGTGCCTTCCACAGAACACATATTTATATAACTATATTTATACCACTTAGTGATTGCTATTAGGATGTGAAGAGACTTTCAACTAGCAAAACAAAATATGTTTCTCAAATCCATCATTGGAAAGTTTTTTATTTTTTAAAATGAGTGTTCTTTTAATAGCAATAATTGCTCTGTTTGCATTTATTAAGCTGAGAGAAAGACCAAAACCATCAAACTTTCTTACTCACTACATTTTCACTTGGGAAACCCATAAAGAATGAAAGAAGAACATGTGTTTTGTTAAGAGGAGTCTTACCTGACCACAGGTTCAGGGATAGCCTCTACATTGGCTGGCACCTGAACCCCCTTCTCCCACTCCTGTCTCCAGGGGTCTGACAGGAAATAAAACTCATCTGAGCTGAGCTGTGCTGAATCAGGTAACTTCATGGCTGTTATAAAATCAGTCCGAAACACCTGAAAGAACACAACATTTTGTGTGTGAAACACAAAGTGTTTCTTTGTTTGCCCAGTCAGGCTTCTAGTTCAGATGTACAGGCAACAATGACACATTTGCATTTTCTTCCAAAAGCAACAGATGTCAGATGTCGTTTGTAATATTTTGAAAGAAACAGTATTCAGCAGTGGTAAACCGATATGTGGTTTTCAATGCAAAAAGAAATATACTGGCAATATAAATGACATTTAATCTCGTCTTGTTCTCTGAAGATACACAATTAGCTCCTTGGCCTTTTGTCTTCGTTTATGATGGATTAGTCACAACCATAAACAAAAGGTACTTAACTTTAACTCCTGCATTGCATGTTAAGTTCCTCAACTGTAAGCAGTAATAGTGAGTAGCTAGCTACAAGTAGCTATGCTACTAACTTAACTACATTTTTAAGGAGCCTGACAGTAACATAATGTCCCCCTCCCGGTAGGCGTGTCACGCCGTATAACCGCCATCAATGGCCAAGGGGGCATCAACGGAGGGAGACGCCATGGTGGAGACTTGTGAGACGACAAGTGCAAACAGCAGTGAAACATAAAACAAACCAGGACGAACATAAAACAGGTCCAGGGCAATAGAATCCAAAAGGGTAATGCAAAATCGTAGTCCAAATACACAGTCCAATAATCCAAGGAAACGGGAGAACACGAGAGGAATAATCAATGTGCAAAAACCACGGAACAAACGACAAACACAAAACAATAACGCCCAAACATACAAAACCCGGAACTTAAATACACACACAAATCACGGTGACACAGGTGATGATGATTACCAGAAACAGGATGTGAAGACAGTGACGACAACAGACAACAACAACATTTCATAATAAGAGTCCAGACTCCCCGCATAGCGTGGGAGTCCGGCTTCATAACAAAACTACTGACATTTTTAGCCAATAGGTGGCACTGTCACCAAATTGTTATGAGGCAGTCATAATGTGGTCATAATGACACATGCAAAGTTTTATGTCAATACGACAAAGCTTGCTGAGACACAGCCTCAGATTTCTAGCATCTTGACATCTAACATCTTGATGCATTACTTGAGAACCCTCTGATCTATCAAAAAGATTTTAATAACTTAATAACAGGAGTCTCCATAAATGATGCATGCAGAAATTCGTGCAAATCAGATCTATGACAAAATAACTCAAAATGGTGGACAGGAAGTATAGTCGACTGACAAATATGATATCACTCCACTCAACATGAGCAAGGGAACTAAAAAAAAATAAGTCACATGACAATAAGGCAAATTTTTTATTGGCAGTTTAAGCAATTTTGTTAAAACATGTAGACCACAAGAGGGCACCAGCTCCAAACTGTGTAGGTACCCTCTGACAATGAGCATGATGAACCATACCAAGTTTTGTAAAGATAAGTAATTGGGTTTGTAAGATACTGTATTTTAACAAAATAAACAAAATTCAAATTGTCTGATGCCCAAAATGGCTGAACCAAGAAACACTGGATATTGTATGACAAGGTATGCCCCAAAGAATCTATAGAGAACACTCTCATGATTTTAGGCCAAAATTGTCAAGTTTTGAAGCAAAAATAGCTTATAACTTTCATATCTTCGGAACAGTAACTGCCGCTGTGCAGAAACTGTGCAGGCACTTTCCCAGGCCATGGCTGTGATGACTCCAAATTTGCTATGGTAACATACCAGACACATGTCCTCTATCTGTGTGCCAAATGTCCTAACTTGTATCGTTCTATGGGCTACCATAGCTGCAACAGCGGGAGAATAATAAAAAGAAATAAAGCTGCAGGTAGCAATTACTGGGGCCAAGCCCACCATGACTACAAAGTGAAATATTTGTGGACATCACTGATGAAGAGTTTAGGACATAAAAAAACAACTAAAACCACTTACAACAGCATAACATTTTTTGTAATTTTTGACCAATAAGTGGCGATGTCACCAAATTTTGAAGAGGCACTTAAGATGTTGTCACAATGACGTGCAAAATTTCATGTTCATGCATCAAAGCATTGCCGAGTTACAGCCTCAGATGGCCAGCAGGAAATTGGATATTGCAGTACACATATGACATTAATCATGTAAATTAATCAGAGGTTTCATGAATTCTGTCATATCATTTGACCACTTAGGGCGCTGATCCCAAACTTTGCAGGTACTCTCAGAGAATGGTCCCAATAAACCATACCAATGATAGTCAATTGTCTTTGTAAGACATTGCATTTTATGACAAAATTCAAAATGGCATCACCGAAAATGGCCAACCAAGGAACAATGGATATTGTTTGATTTAGTATGCCTTAAAGAATCTATAGACAGCACTCTCATGACTTGTGATAAAACTGTGCTGCCACCCTAGGGTCATGTCTGTGATGACATGACGTTTTGTCTCAATACACCAAAGCATGGCAAAGATACAGCCTCATATCCATTTTTATGTGCTTGCCGTTAAATTTGTAGATGGGTATACAAGTAGGGTAAGGGGTATCATTACGACTCCTGGGGGCTTAAACCCTATTAATTATTATTATTAAAAAATAATATCGCTATTATGGTTGGGATAAAAGTATTGGTTAATTTTTTAAATCTTTTTTTTTCCTTATATTGGGTTTGTTTTGTCTTCACAAGTAGTAATAAGTGAATGGTCTCTATCTCAAAGTTTTCAATATCGTTATGGGTCAATTTTGTGAAGCAGTAATTTTCCACTGTCTCTAATATAATAAACAGAGATTGAACTGGTCAGACAGAGTCAGACAAAGCATTAACAACACAACTAATGTTATTCAATAAACTCTTCTCATTTTATTCCATCACTTTATCTTCTACCTGCTGTTCGTTCCCTCCATCTCTCCCTCTTCCCTCCTAGTGCAAGACCTATTAAACTTGACCTGAACCTTGGATCTGTTGGATCTATCAGTAACAACCTGCATTCAAGAACAGACTTCTGCAAGCATATTAACTCCAATTCAGTATTTTATTAGGGATGTGGCACCAGTGTTCCAGGCAAAATTCAACAGTCTGGTTCTGAATTTCATTATTCAAGGGCTTCATTCCCTCGGTACTGTTGAACGGGAGGAATATAAAGACTTATTCAAACAGATACTGCTTTTAAGGCATGTGCTGCTAGAAAGTAATTAGTCAAAATGCTAGATGATCAGTACAATTCCATGAAGGCAGAAGTCTGTGAAGTTCTATCTGAGCAGGAATGTATTGCAACAACCATAGATGCGTGGTCTGCAAATCATAAGAGCTATCTGGGAGTCACTGTCCACTGAATAGACTTGAAGACACTAACCTTCTCTTCAGGGGCTTGCTGAAGGAACAAGAAAAGGCACACTAATGACAATCTGGCAGAGACACTTGAAAGTATCCATGTGGAATTCAGCATTCAAAATAAAGTTGTATTAACCACCACAGAAACGGCCCAAATTTTGTAAAAGCATTTAGTGTTTGCAGCTAAAGAAGAGGGGACGGAAGATGAAAAAAACGATGAAGGCAGATGTTAAGTTTACTGATGTTACAGCATGTAATGTCCACAACTTGCCAGACCATCTACGCTATGCCTGTCATTCTTTCCACTTGGTCGCAACCAAAGATGCTGAGGCAGCAGTGGAAGACTTGTCATTTAAAAAGAATTCAAGGGCAACCTTCACCAAATGTCAAAGTCTTTGATATAAGCACAGAAGAAGCAACCAAGGTTCTGACACCATTAAAAACAGACAGGGATGCATGCTGGTTGTGCCAATTATAACTCGATGGAGCTCCATGGTGTTTGTGAGAAAATGGACATTCTACAGTTGTCATGATAAGTTTGAACTGGCAAAGACTGAATCAATTATTTTACTAGTGTAAATATTTTAGTCACAGAATCACATTTTTATAATAAAACATTTACAATAATTGTGTTTTGTTAGTTTTTGTATAATTTAAAACTACATTACTTGAGTAAAATAGTCATTTATTTAATCTAAAATTATGTACTAATAAATAACTCTCAAGAATACAAAAATCAGCAGGATGTGATTTTCATCACGTTTTTGTGATGCATACTGTCATGTTTTGCTTTGTGTATTTTTACAGATCATGGCACCAGTGTCCACAGACAAAGATGTTCTCCCCTCAGACAACATGGCATACCTTTGAGTCTTGGTCCCTACAATTAACATTCTTTTTGAGACTCTGCAGTTACTCGAGGAAAAACTTCAATATTGTGGGCCATTAGTTGATGCCATCATCAATGGTGTGAAAAGAAGGTTCAGTTACCTTTCCAAGAAAAGATATCTCTTGGCGATGGCTTCACATCCTGCTTTGTATGTCTTACATATCAAATGAGCAAAAAGATATCATCTTAAGACTAAAACAGGAAATTTTAGCTAAGTTGCAGGGCCTATTGTTTAAAGGATGCCCAAAAATAAAAGTGATGAGATCAAAGTGGGCGATTCATGCATTTTGCAAAAGCAAATAGTACACTTCATTTGGGATCTTGGTAAACCAGGATTTGCTAAGTTTAGGTAAACACTTATATAATGGAAAATTAATTTTACATTTCCAGTTTTTATGTACATTTAAAAGATTATGAAACTGACAAAAGGTCAGAAAGACTACTGATCAGTTAAGCAGACAGGGAGGTATTCTTAAAATGGCAAAATACCTCAAATATTCCTAGTCTGGTCATTGTACAGGTCCATCATTAATTTTAAAGACCACACATCCACTTTTTACACTGTAATTCTGTGATCATATTTGGTTTGTTTAGTACTGCAACTTAAATCTGTTTGAAGGACAGACTACACTGTTCATTACGTTGCTTCGGTTTATTAATGAAGCAGTGTTGCTTACCTCAGATGGTTTCTTCTGCTCATGGCGTACCCATGTACTATTGGTCCCTGTGTTCTTTGAAGATCGTGACCAGGTTGTCACATGACCTGCAAAAAATAGGATTAAAGACACTGAGCAGGCCTGCATGTGGGAAAACTTTTCCACTGATTCAGAAAGGGGTAATTGTATTTAAGCTGTATTTTTGCCATTTTTCCGTTTCTACCACACAGCACAAAAAACATGTTTTACCATGTTGCATTGGTTTAAAGTAGCTTTACATATAATGAAAAATAAAACACAGAAAACAAAAAAAAAA
>JAZGTJ010011561.1:0-16787 GCA_036877575.1 Botia almorhae
GAACAATCAAAAACAGTAAACAGGCAGGGGTCAATAGGCAGGCAGAGAACAATCAAGAACCAGGTAAACAATCCAAAAACGGTACACAGTAATCCAGACAGAAGATAGACCGCTCAGAAATGTAACCGGGGTTGACAAGACTTCGCAAAGAGTGAGAGCATGAGTCCAGTTTAAATATGGTGGCGTTGATGAAGATCAGGTGAGCAAACAGGAAGTAATCAGTGTGGCGAAAGGGATGATGGGAAGTGTAGTTCTGAAGTGGAATCTCAGTATTCCGGTGAGGGCTCCCTCTGCTGCCGCGTTGGAGAGGGTGCTGGAGCCTCCACCGTAACACTATTCTTAAACATTTGTTTAAGTTTTCAAGCTCAAACATTTCTTAACAAATTCTCTCAATATCAAAATATCTGAGGTATCAATATTTATGTATTGCTTTATGCTTCTGTTGCATATCAACAATTGTTTTAATTTCTCCTAAATCTTTTTTGTCTGAAGAAATCAAAGAGTTGATATTTAAATTAAACAAAACTGAGAACTAAATCTTCAAAGCTACTACAAAGCAACCTGAGCAATAACGTCACCTTGGATGTGTTTACATCTGTCTCTCTCTGTCTCAACTACAACATCAGTTACTTTATCACAAAGCTAACACAGCATGGACCTCTGAGACCTCCACATTTGCTGTCTTTTTTCTTCTGCCTATTCTTCTGCATCTATCCCTCCTTCTCCCCTTACTGCTTGGTAATTCCTCTTTCTGCTGAAGAGAAACAAAGCAACACCTAAAGGGGAGCAGTGTGCGGGGGTGTCAGGTTGTCAGTAATCTGACAGCTATGGTAACTACCTTGTAATCCGGCCGCCTGAAGCACGGCTCTTGTCTTGACACTCAACCTGATGAGTGACAGCTGAGGGGGCTGCTCGGCCTGTACGCCGCAGTGACATCCAATCTATTAAAGTAGACAAGTCCACGGCCCCGAACCCATACTCAAGAGCAGCCTGCCCCACTCGCCTGGCCTTCCTCCTTTTCAGCAGAGCCCAGCTGTGCCAGACAGGGTCAGAACTCTGCTATCATATCATAACCTGATAGTGATGATGCAGCTGGTCTGTGAAGGTCCATGATTGCTCAGCCTGACAGAAAGAGAGAGATGACACGTGAATATTTTACATTCTCTCCTTTATTTTATGTCTTTTACGGTCCCTCTTTCTCTCTCTCTCTCTCTCTCTCTATTTTCTCTTATGCTCTCTCATCCTCTCTTTGCCCCATATTTGCCCCATCTGTCTCACACACAGACTGAAACAGCACAGAAAGTATCTTGGTCCCAGGTGCTAGTCAAACCGGCATCACACATCTATTTCAACATACACTCATCCAAAATGGACTAAGCCGTAGCAAAGATAAACAGAGAACAGTGGTTCTGATTTCAAAGCTAGAACTTCAGACAATTACAGACAAGTAAATTATTTTAAAGTGCCTATAGTTCAAAGAAGTATTTGTATTTATTCATAAAAACATTACAGCTGAAAAAAGTATCTGTAAAAAAATCTGTAAAAGACTAATATAAAAACATGTCATCAGCTTTGCTGCATAGTTTAGCACAGGCAGATATACATGGTTGATTTTGGAGGGCTTTCCACAGCTATTAGAGTCTCTTTGTTTTGTTTTGATATTTGGGTAATAATTTGCCCTGGCAGGCCATGTTGTTGTTAGGGGCTTCATTAAAATACACATCCAGCACACAGAGCAAATGAGCAGTCGAGCTGCTGTTTGTGTAGGGAAAAGCCCCAAACCCAGGCAAAGCAGTAATGACACTCTCAACAGACTACATAATAGAACAAGTTTACATAAATTAGCTTCCAGAGCTGCTATGCTAATAGACAGAAGAGAGGCTACTGTGTGTGTGTGAGGGAGAGCCTAATTAAAAGTGCCAGAGACTATTATTTGTGTAAATCTCTTTTTCTTTCTCCATTGCATAAGCGGAGTTTAGGGGGGTCCAGACCAGAGCCAATCGATTTTGTCAGATATGAATAAAAAAATTATTTTCACATTGTCTCATTTTATTTGTATTATCTTATTATTTAAATGAGTAAATTATGGCTAAATTAATTTTAATTAATGTTTAAAAAAAAAATCAGAGTTCGTGATGTACCGGTAGGTGCCCCCCCGGTCAAAAATGTGAAACTCCACCTATGCTCCATTGTAATCTCTCAGTCTGTGAGTTTTATCCTCTGGTTATACAACTGACCTGCTACTGGCTGCTTCTCCTACCTATACACCAGCCAAACCTTTCTCCTCTGCAAACTTTCTGCTGCTTTTACATGTCTCAGGTTTTTGATGTGCGTGAGACCTTATAGGCTTTAAGAACACAGTAAATCCATTCAGTTAATATAAAGCTGCCATCTCATATCTTGAATAATAATATCATCTTATTTTCTCTTTTTGTACAGTATTTTCCCATCCTGTGACGTCTCTTCTCTTGAGTTGTCTTGCATTTCTCTTTTCATCTCATCAGCAGTGTTAATGAGAACAGTCTTATTGTGTAACAGCTGTTCCCTTTCAGTTTGTCACGTTACGTCAACGGACTGACATATGGGGTCTTGCTTGAGAGCCCTATCACCTTCGAGTAGAAAAAAAACGTGCCAATGAGCATTGGCCCAAGAGGAAAGAGCCAATGAGCATTGGGCAAGAGAGCTGCGCTTTTATTCAGATTCTTGCTTCGGAGACGAGTGTGTGCATTGCATTCGCTCCGCACCTTCGTCGCATCTTCAACAGCATCTTGCCAGCGTTCTCCTGCATTGGACGGTGTTTAACAGCGGTTCTGTTCCGGTTTTCGGCGGTTCCCCTGCGTGCCTCAGCAGACCGGCCTTCGCTTTTGCAGAGCGATTTCCTTTGGTGGGTATTTATGCAGAGTTTTTTCCTTCCTAAAGAGCTCCACGGACTGTGTGCGTCTTTTTATAGATGCCTTTCCATCCGTGCATTTCTGGGTGCGGTCATTTCCTGATCCTATCCGATGGCCATGAACGTTGTGTCGCATGACTGGGCAAGAAGCATGCTGAGGCAGCGTTCACGGTGGGGTCATGCTCCCGTTGCATGCCCATCTCGACGCTGTGGCCACAGCTCACTCTCGTTTCGGGAGGTCGAGCCCCATCTGCTGCTCCCCAGTCTGCTGCCTTGCCTAAATGGCCTAAGGCAGCAAAGCAGGTTAGCACTCTGGAAGACCTGAGAGTGACGGTGGAGACTTCTCCGTCAGGCCAGTCCCCACGGTCCTCCCGGTCCTCTACAGCATCGAGGTCTTAATGGCCCGGGGGGCCTGTTATCACTTTTGGTGCTCCAGATGAGGACAGGATGTCGCTCGCTGCATCGGAGAGTGGGCTGCTCTCCTCTGAGCCGGAGGACGCTGCTGGACTCCCCCCTTCGGGGCGGGCTGGTCCGGCTGACTCCGACTTGGAGTTGACAGCCGTGCTTGCCTGGGCAGCTGCCGTCATTGGACTGGAGTGGAATCCTCCACCCAGTCCAAAGTGCTTGCGGCTGGATGATTGGTTCCTGGGAGCCGCTCGGGAAGCTCATTCCCGTCCCGCTTAAGTGCCTTTCTTCCCGGAGGTGCACACAGAGGTACAGAAGTCGTGGAAGGCACCTTTTTCTGCCCAAAGCCACTTCCCCTCCGCTCTCACTACCCTTGATGGGGGGTCTGCCAGGGGGTACGCGGAGATCCCTCAAGTGGAGCGTGCAGTTGCAGTGCACCTGTTCCCGCAAAAATGCTGCCACCTGGCAGGACCGGTTGTGTCTTCCGTCCCGAGCCGGTAAGGCTTACCGTGCTGCGGGACAGGCAGCCTCTGCCCTGCATGCTATGGCCATCCTGCAGGTTCACCAGGCCAAGGCACTTAAGCAGGTCCACGAGGGTAGTTCCGAGCCAGAGTTGATGCAGGAGCTGCGCACAGTGACCGACCTCGCCCCCGGGCGACAAAGGTCACAGCGCAGGCCCTTGGCCAGACAATGTCCACCTTGGTGGTCCAGGAATGCCACCTGTGGCTAAACCTTGTGGGGATACGGACAAGGCCCGTTTTCTTGATGCCCCATCTTCCAAGGTGGCCTTTTCAGTGACACTGTCGAGGGATTTGCCCAGCAGTTCTCGGCAGTCCAGCGGCAGATGGAGGCCATCCGGCACATCCTCCTGCGGTGTGATTCCACCTCTGTGCCACGGCCTGCCCCCCCCTCTACCCGTCGCTGAGGGCGTTCACCTGCAGGAAGTCCTCAGGCCCTGACAAGTCCTCCAAGAGGATGGCTAAGCAGCCCTGAGTTGCGTCGCCTGGAGGGAAGAGGGACTGCCTTTTTTCAGGAGGTGGTGACGGCACCGCTCATTTCCCCGGTGGAGGGCCGGGTGGGGATTCCTTGGTTTTCCTTTGTTCTGCCGCCAGGCAACCAAACTTTTTCAATAAAAAAGCAGTTTCCTCGCCCTCTGAGCCAAACTGGATGCTGCCTGACAGTGAGAGACGCGTTGCTTCTCGCAGGAGAGTGGTGACTCCATCCCCAGGCAGTCCAGCTGATCTGGAGTCGATTCGGGGAGGCACAGGTAGACCTGTTTGCTTCCCGCGGGTCCTTCCACTGCCCGCTGCACAGACCCTGTGCAAGGTCAGGAAGGACAAGGTGCAAGATGAAGGACAAGGTGCAGGTCTTGCTGGTTGCGCCATTCTCTCCCACCCGGACCTGGTTCACGGACCTGGCACTCCTTGCCTTGCCTTTATACAGCCGCTTCCGGGTAGGTGTGACGCGGTGCGCAGCTCTCTTGCCCAATGCTCATTGACTCTTTCCTCTCTGGCGGATGCTCATTGGTGCATTTTTTTTCTACTTGAAGGTGATGGGGCTCTCAAGCAAGACCCCATACGTCAGTCCATTGACGTAACGCCTCCGTTCCCTCCTTTAGGGAACGGGTGTTACATACCGTATGTAACCAGGACGACAGTGTTATTGATGAGGTGTTAAAGGTTACAAACTTCACTGTGGTCAGTGGCCTTCATTTACTTTTACAGTCTAGTCACACTTAAACAGATCTCACTTACAGGAGAACAGAACGAGACGCATCATCGTGGATTTACAGAGACTAAACTAATAGAGAAGCATTTCTGCAGCTTTTGTACTGTGAGACTTCAGGGACTTTACAGTTCCTCCCAACTCCTCTGTTCAGTGTATAGAGATTACTGGTCACTTTAATCTGTTCAATAGCTGTTCAGATGTTGCTGAAGGCCACAAGCTCTGCTGTGTTTCTACTGCACACTCCACACACACACATGCCGATACAGCAGTAATGAGACTTATAATTAGGAATGTTTTTTATTCAATGGCCAGTTAATTGGTTGCCACCAGTGTCTCAGAAAAGGTTAAACTTAAAGTTGTGTGTCACCAATTACAATCTCAGCTGGATCAGTTCATCTGAAAACATCCCCAGCACAAAGTCAACACAAATAACAGCGGTAGCAGCAGATTCATGTTAATATTTCTCTCTTCTCTTGCGTTTTATTCTTTCCATGCATAATCCTATTTTTGGAAAAGTGAAATTGATGTGAGCATAATCAAACATATTGACAGAGCTCATATCCTCTCTGCTGTGTGGCAGCAGGAAAAGAGAAAAATTAGAAAGAAATAGAGAGAGAAAGATAGAGAGGGAGAAAGAGAGAGAATCAGAGAAGAAACAGTGAAGAGATGAATGAATTACCATGTGCTCAGTCTGTCTGACACATAACAAAGCCCAAAGTGTGTGTGTGTTACCAGTGTAGATTAGGTCAACTTTTTACGTCCTCTGAGCTCTCTGCTGTAAATGACGAGTTTTGATGTGAAACAAGCAACATGTCAGAAGGAGTTGAGGGCTGTAGGCATCCTGCACCTCGTCCGTGTGACAGGGCTGCGAATATCTGGCCCATTAGGGGCTTATTAGCGAGTAAATGGCCAGATGGTTCAGCCATGCGCGAGAGATGGACAGAACTGCCTGCTACTAATCAGCACTGCCCGTACACTAACTGTCAAACCTCAGCACGCTGTAACCCATAGCAACCGAATAAAAGTTAACATTAGCAAGTCAATTTGAGCTGAGGTGACTGTAAACAGGCATGTAAAAGAGTGAGTGAGAGAAAGAAGTGATAAAGACAGTTCTACAACAATGTAACTCTTCAAATCTGTTTTATCTTTGGTCTGTTTTATCTTTAGTGAGGTATATATTGATTATTGCAGTTTATTTACTAGGTTCTGTTTTCTCTGTAGAAATGTTAGAAATGCTTTGTAAAAAAAACTATGTTTTTTAACATTTTCTAAAAAAGTAAAAATATGACCGGTCACTGATGTTTGCCAGTGTAAAGTTGCTTTGGTCACACTAACATACAAAAATGTATACAATGTAATTGTGTACATACACTTTGTTAAATGGTATTTACATGTACAAGTAGCATGTAATTACACTCTTGGTCAACCTTCTACCCAACCCTAAACCTACACATATATGCAAAATAATGTTAATAATCGTATATCTTTTTGGTGTTATGGGATTCCTTCATTTTCATTATTTAAAAACAACACACCTGTTTTCAACTGTATGATTTAAATTGATGAATTTATGCGTGTGGCAGAAATTGTACAGGCCAAATTATGACTTCTATATTAAATTAAATATTAAGTAAATAATAAGTTTGCCTATTTGTGAGTTTGTATCTGTTTGAATGGAAATGTAGGACTTTAGAGTTGTTAGTGTCTTGCACAAATCTGAAGTGTTGAAGAAACAACAAGCAAAAGGCAGGATCTATGTGTATATAGTGATGTTTAATAAATCCAGATGTGGCATACAGACATGGCAGAAAAGAAGTCAATATGTAATGTAACGAGTCTCTCCGGGCTGATCAGCGTCGCCCTGGCAACCGACGCGCCGCACCTGCACCAGCTCATTACCGGCGGACCGATAGCAGCTGGACCGCATCACCACGCGGCTTAAAAAAAACGCCAGCTCTCGCCCTCGCGAGATCTGGGTCTGATGGTTATGCTGTGCATTAACGTTGTTTTTTTCGATGTGTTACAAAGAGCAGCGAGTAACCGGTCAGCTGTTTGGGGAGCACGCACAGGCTCGCACTCTCACAGCCACAAGGGACACGGAGCACGGAGTTAACCAGTCTCACCAGCCGCACCAGCCACACCGGCTGCTACACTTCTGCACCACACCGTTTTATGTAATAAACCCACCCTCCGGGGTCTTTTGTCACCAGCCTGCCTTGTTACATGATTCTTCACCCGTGACATCTGGTGGAGAATGCGGGCAAACCTGTGAAGAGTCACCGACAAAAGTAGGCGGCATCCCACTAAAAACACTCTTTTTTTTGTCTGTTTACAGCGGAGAATGGCGTGCCTTTCTCCGCAGATATGGAGGAGATTCTGCAGCGCCTGACGGAGGTAAGCGTCCGCCAGCAGCAGATCGTCGAGCACTGCCGTCTCCTCCCCCAGCGGCCATTGGCAGTACCGGACCCTCCCCTGCGGTCTACACAGGGCCCCCGCGACGTTCCAGAGGATGATGGACATCCTCCTGCGGGCCAACCAGAGCTACGCGGCCGCTTATCTGGACGACGTGGTGGTCCACTCCGAGGCATGGGACGAACACCTGGACGTCTGCGGAGGGTGCTCTCAGAGCTCCGGCGGGCTGGGCTAACCGCCAACCCCCGAAAATGTCACCTGGCGCTCTCTGAGGCGAAGTACCTGGTGTACCAAGTCGGCCGGGGTCTCATCCGCCCCCAGGACAAGAAAGTGGAAGCCATCCACAATGCCCCGCAGCCTAGAACGAAGACCCAGGTACGCGCCTTCCTGGGGTTGGCCGGATACTACCAGTGCTTCATCCCTGACATCCTCCTTAGCCGCCCCTCTGACAGACCTGACCAGGAAGGGGCAGCCCGAGAGGGTGGTCTGGGACCCTGCGCTGGAGGAGGCCTTCCGCCGAATCAAGGCGGCGCTTACCTCCTCTCCCGTTCTTTGCTCCCCGGACTTCAGCTGCCCCTTTCTGCTACAGACGGATGCCTCCGACACGGGACTGGGGACGGTCCTGTCCCAGGTCCAGGGAGGTGAGGAGCATGTCATTACCTACATCAGCAGGAAGCTGTCCCCGGCCAAGACGAAATATGCGGCCGTCGAAAAGGAAGCCCTGGCTATCAAGTGGGCGGTCCTGGAGCTGTGGTACTACCTCCTTGGTAGCAGGTTCACTCTGGTGACCGATCATGTCCCCCTTCAGTGGATGTCCAGGGCCAAGGACACCAACGCCAGAGTGACCCGCTGGTTCCTCGCACTCCAGGACTTCCACTTCGAGGTACAACACCGGGCCGGGGCGGCCAACGCCGACGGCCTGCCTCAGATCTGGACAGCTTATGCGGGTCTGTCAGGGGTTCGCCCCCACCCTCCCCTCATTTCTCCCCTGCTATCCCCTGTCATCCCCAGGACCAGGCCGATGCTTGGGGGGGAATGTGACGAGTCTCTCCGGGCTGATCAGCGTCGCCCTGGCAACCGATGCGCCGCACCTGCACCAGCTCATCACCGGCGGACCGATCGCAGCTGGACCGCACCACCACGCGGCTCTCGCCCTCGCGAGATCTGGGTCTGATGGTTATGCTGTGCATTAACGTTGTTTTTATCTATGTGTTACAGAGAGCAGCGAGTAACTGGTCAGCCGTTTGGGGAGCACGCACGGGCTCGCACTCTCACAGCCACAAGGGACACGAAGCACGGAGTTAACCAGTCTCACCAGCCGCACCAGCCACACCGGCTGCTACACTTCTACACCACACCGTTTTATGTAATAAACCCACCCTCCGGGGATTTTTTGTCACCAGCCTGCCTTGTTGCGTGATTCTTTACCTGTGACAGTAAACCTAAACAAAACATGAACAGCACAGGACAAATACAAACAATAATCAACAGAGGACTGGGGAAGCACTGGGGTATACCCAATGTAATGAACGAAAACACCTGAAAACAGGACAGGGCAGGATACATGAAGTAACTACAATAACCATGACTAGGACTAAAACAGGACATGGCATTTCAAAATAAAAGACATGAAATTAGAGCACAAGACATACATTACAACAGCTGCATTTAAATATTAGAAAAGCTTAATTAGTGCAGCCTATTTTCATTAGTATTATAATCTTGTGATTCATTGATTAGATTAATGCACCATAAGTTACAGTGACTCTTTAGCTTTTCCCCTCTCACAGCAGCTTATTTAGAGGCAGACCTGTGTCTGCTGTGGTTGTGTAGTGTGTGTGTTGTGTATGATTTGTGTGTGTTTGTGGGGTGGGGGTTGGCTGGATGTTAGATAACAGTAGGATACCATGTTATTGCTGCAGTCACCATTACACCTAATACTGCTCACTCCTATTATTTGTCATCATATGCTAATTATGCATCATTAATGTGAGGCCTTAATGGGCCAGATAGTGGGTAATAGACTGAGTGAGTGTGTGTGTGTGTGTGTGTGTGTGTGTGTGTGTGTGTGTGTGTGTGTGTGTGTGTGTGTGTGAAGAGGTGGACTCTGCAGGAAGATGCAGAAACACATGCTAATGAAGCAGAGCTCTTTAATCTTCCAGATTAAAAGCAGAAAAGATCACAACCCACACAATTCACCTTCTGACTTTACTTACAGCACAAACTACACACTGCTGTGTGCTGCCAGAGACGCTTGTTAGCTAAGGGAGCTATTTCTGTCTGATCTGACCATTAGAAATTACTTTCCTGATGTAATCTAATGAAGTCTGTGTGATTTGTTCTTATTATATTTTTGACTTGTGACTTGAATGAATCCAGGGAATTTAGATGTTACCACTTGAGACCCATTTTTAAGGTACCTGACAAAACAGTTTTATAGTGTGTTTTATTGGTTAAATGCCGTTTATTGTTCACGGACCATGATTCATATTGTAGACAAAAATAACAAAGAGTTTTCTAAAATCATAAACTTGACAGCTTGGCTAGCTTTCTAGTGTGCAGGTTTTCTATCGGTCTGCTGAGTATAAAATATCTCAAATGAAAACATAAAATATCTCAAATGAAAATATAAAATATCAAAAAAGCCAAAACAGAACCACTCACTACTTTTATTACAGTAAGTGAAATTCACACCATCAAATGTTTTAAATATATTTAAGATTGGGGTGTTACAATATACTAGTATTGAAAATAACTGTGAAAATAATTACCACGATTACTGATAGTGTGTTAATATTACACAAATGATAATATTGTAAATCTGCAACATAGCAGGTGGCGCTATTGCGCCCGTTTAACATTTTACCTTAGAAGATTCATTGGCCATTAAAACAAAAAACACAAAACAAACAAAACAGATGAATACTGTCTTGAATTATTTTGGCCATGATCGTGTAGTGTAATGAATCGTGTAGTGAAAATCTGGTATTGTGACAGCCATAATTCAAGATTTTTGTTTTAAACACATACTGGAAAGTAAACAAGAGAAGAGGTAAATCTTCTGCTATGTTCTCAGAATTCAGTCCAGTTTAAGGTTCACTTGTCTTTAAACTTCTGGTCTGTTTCTGGTCTGAGGGCTGGTTTGCTTTGCAGTGTCGGCCTGATGTGAGTGTGTCTAACAGATTATTCAGCAACACTGTATAATGCTTGCGTTTTGCATGTTTTGCACGTGCGTTTTGCACGATGCAAAACATCGTGATGTTTTGCATTCTTCTGGTATATCACACCTGCATGTTTATATAGTCATTAATTATCTAAGGTCTGGCAAGTGTATTTAAGCTTGGTGTTCCTCAGTGGACTATTTTTTCTGTTACAGTGAACAAAGACAGTTTGTTTGCAGGGGAGGAACCTAAAAGTCCTAAAAGAATTCCCATATTGTGTCACAGTCTGTATAGTAAGTATTTGGCTCAGAGTGAGAGAGAGAGGGAAAGTGTGCATCTGTCATGTTGAAACGGTTCTGGTCTCAGTTCCTGGAGGAACAGGAAATTGCCAGCTGGTCCGGCACACCTGAGTGTTTGACCCGCTAGTGTGTGTGTCTCCCAAGTGAAAAAAGGTACAATAGAGCCTGGAAGATCAACTCACTACACCTGACAGACCTCTCACACACACACACACACACACACACACACACACACATAGCATATGCATTTGCAATATTTCTCTCTCTAACACACAACGTAGTACTACACTCGTTCTATTCATGAGGTGGGGGGTGAAGTGGGTCATCTGAGGCCACCCTGGTTTGTGAATGCTTTAGCGGCCCACCTAGACAGTGGCTACACACTGTGAAAGACACATCTAGAGCCCTGATCTCAGAAAACATCTGCTGTGTAATCATACAGACAGTTGTCTGGACAGAATATGGAAGATTCTTTTACTCAGAGAAGTTTGAATTTTGTTGTCCCCATTTGAGGACCGCACAGTTCCCACATATCATAACTCATAACCAGTGTCAGTCAACACATATCCTTTCATGAGACTGTAAACAACACCTTACAGTTATCCTACTCAGATAACATTTCAGAAAAGTGACCTCTAGACACATAAGATCAGACAGATCAGTGATAGTGTGTTTATTAATAGAAAATGTATCTACGTTGTCAAATTACCATACGTTCTGTATGTAAAGCAGAATTTTATATTATTATTATTATTATTAATCATAATTAGTAGCAGTACCATATCCATAACAGTTAAATGTTTAAATAACAAAATAAAAGAGTTGAAAAGTGCTTGTTTTAATAACAGTCTTCTCTTAAAGCATGTGTAGTGAAAAATTCACAACTGCACTTTTTCCCTGCTGTGACTGTGTGAGAGCATTAAGGCACGTATGTTAAAGTGAGAAGGACACAGATCTCTTGCAGCCACCGTGTTTAATTCCAGCCGCTTATCATGTTTAGCTCCTCCTCGACTCAAACACGTATGTAATAAACGTGCTGGTACAAGAGCAGAGTGTTAAAGGTCAGCCGTCAGTTTTAATAGCACTGCTCTGAACTTCTAATGAAATGCTGGTTGCAATATGTGTTGAATATGAATGTATTAATTCCTTAAGTGCCTCTCCAATTTACGTTCCTGCCTTTTATAAGAGGAATAATTTGACAGCGGCCCTCTGACCAGCATTGACAGCTCAGAGCAGAGCGGACCAACACCTGCGTCCACCCAAGCATCAACGCCCCACCCTCCTTCTCCTCTCTGCTCCTCTCTTCCTACTACATGCTCACAAATAAACTGTCACCTCATTACCGTGCCTGATGCAAAATGATCAGCTTCCAAATTAGCATGGGCCACTCTGCTCAGCCTCCCTCCCTCTCTCTCACTCCTGTCTTCCTGCCGCTCGCTCCAGTGATGGTGCTGTTTGAATATGCATCTTAGAGCATTTCCATGTGGCGTTCCGCAGGGACAGCACACGGCGGGTGAGCAGCTCGCTGCATTAGCATGGTTGGGAGTGTGGAATGGGGTCCCGGTGGATTTTGGGTCTCTGTGCAGATGCTCCAGCCCACTTGTTCATTACAACTGCATTTCATCAGCTTGATGATGTCCACATGTCCACATTGAGCGAAAGGATTTTACACACAAAAGAGCCTGTGGGAGAAGAACTACAGCAACTAATCAACTGATTATCATAACTCAGACTCCTACTGAGACAAGAGAGAGTCAGATGGAGACCCCCGCCTTCTCCTTCTTATGAGATAGGCAAAGCATGAGTGGAAATTCATAGCACATTAAGCAGACGTATGCAGTAGTTCAGTGGCTGTCATTGGCATTGAGTTTTCGGGCAGTGGTGTGTTGGATGCAGTCATGTGTAATGAACGATGTTAAACCTGCCATAGTTTTGCCAGTTTAGGTGCCATCTGATAGCTTTCTTTTGTTGGTGAGAGCCACATTTGAAAAAGAAATTTTACTAAAAAGATATCTATACATGGGGAGGTAGGGTAGATTGCAACACAAACAGAAAACATTGTAAATTTAATAAACAGAATGTTTTCATGCAAAAATTGTATGATAATTTTATATAATCTCCCATCACAACACATGCTCTACCACTGCTCCGGGTGTGTGTTCACGGTGTGTGTGTGTTCACTACTGTGTGTGTGCACGCACTTGGATGGGTTAAATGCAAAGCACAATTTCCGAGTATGGGTCACCATACTTGTCCTCACATCACGTCCTTTCCTTTCCTCTACCAACTCAATACTATACATATTTTTAAATTAGTAAATGATCTGGTTTGGAAACCCAGTTATAAACGTCATAAACATCCAGAAATCAGTAGTTTGACCTGGTATTTACATGCATTGTGTGTGTATGATTGTTAGTCAATTTGGGAATTGTCATTGCTTAATTCATGTAGAACTTCCCGTCTCCTCTTTCCAAGCAGGCAAAAGGTACATCTGTCTGATCTCTCTCACACACACACTCTCCTCACACAGTCCTACATGCATGCCCACACTCTTACATCCATGCCCATATAAACACACATGCACACACAACAAAGCCCAGTCATCTGAGAGTCACAGGGCCCAATTATAACCTCTGTAATCTGCATTGTTCCTGGAGCCTCTGGATCAATGCACCACAGGCATGTGCACATCACCGCTTCTAATGATGCCTTTCTGGGGCACACACTCACACTGCATAGTAATCTTCAGCTAATTAACTCTATAATGCTCAAGCAAGCTTTCATAGCTCTGCGCTCCCAAAGAGATCACAGTGCTTCTATTTTTTTCAAGGTACCGCTCCATTCTTACCACTCACGTAATTACACACAGATGATCGTGGCAGAAAGAGTGTCGGTATATCAGGATTTACAATACACGGTCAATTAATTGTTTGATCAGAAACTCGCTATTATTGATTTGTAATTGTAGATTTAAGCTCATTACTGGTGACTGCATAAAAATCACATTTTATATTTTTGGCCCACTTTTAGTAAAAAGGAATCAGGAACAGGAAGTTAGACTTACAGAAGAAGTAGCTTCCAGATGTTAGGAACCTCTGGGTGACTGCCAAGGTGTTGCTATGTGGCTGCTAGGGTGATCTGAGTAATGTCTAGAGTGTTGCTACTGTATGCGGTTGCTAAGGTGATCTTAGTGATATCTAGAGTGTTGCTATGTTGTTGTCTTGTGTTTCTCCAGTTGCTCCGTTCCAGTTTTTCGCCTTTGTTGTCTTCCGTCCTGGGGTCTGCTTTTGCCTGCCTGCCCACGCTCTCCTCCCTGCCTTGAGGTGGTGGTCTCCGCATCGTGAACAGTCTTACTCCCGCTCTGCCACGCTCCCCTCCCGGGTCCCGCCTCTACCATCACCTCAGCATTCCATTACCACTGGCTCAGTCTTCCCACGCTCATCTACTGCTACTCACCTGTTGCCCATCTGCTCTGTGGTGGTTCTGCTACACACCTGCTGCCCGTCTGCATCCGTGGTGGTTCTGCTACTCACCTGCTGCACGTCTGCATCCATGGTGGTTCTGCTACACACCTGCTGCCTGTCTGCATCTGTTGTGGTTCTGCTACTCACCTGCTGCTCGCCTGCTTCGTAGTGGTTGCTGCGATCCTGCTATTACACCGCCATTCCTGGCTGGCTGTTTCCTCTGCTGCAGTACTGGCGAATCACCTCTACTTACCCTGAACTGTAGAACTCAACTTTGGACTGCAGCACATATCCTTCAGTTGGCATTCCACCTCATCACCTCAGATCTCCACGTCTCTGGCAGTTTCTCCACCCTGAGTCACCACTTCTCTCTGGACTGAGTCATTGGTCATTTTCAAGTTTATTGTCAATAAACTCTGTTCGATACTTGCATTTGGGTTTTCTGTCGTCCTTGAACCGTGACAGTTACTGGCCTACTGGCCCTCTACTGTAGGTATGATTCTTGTCTCTCTGTGAGTGTAAGTAAAATTATCACAATTTTTGCCATCTTCCATCTGAATATCAAAAGTCTGAAAAGTCAGATAAAAAAAATGATTGCTTAAAAATGTAATCAAAGTAATCATGTGCCCCTCTTGGCACATGTTTATAGAATAAACATTACAGAATGAGCAAAATTACTTTAAATTATATCACAATTTGATCACACTCTTTAATACTTAGTGGTTTGTGTAAACCCCTAACCCCAAGTATTTATGCTAGGTCATGGCTCTGTTTATATGTCATATGTTGTGTTTTTTTAAATCATTTAAAAAAAGTTTAAGTTTTTGTCAAGAATGTAATTAAATATTTAATTTTAAGAAGCACCAATGGTAAAATTGTCACAGAAACACCAGGCTCCGCCCCCATTCCACAATCCCAATCACCTGATGAATGCAACAGTTTCCTCTTACAGCGCTCACTCACCCTGGAGATGCAACCACACCGATAACCCATAGAGAGGGCTAAAATCGCTTTCATTTAACAGGTTAACCGGTATTAACAGGGCGAGCACTCCAATGGGCAGAATCACTGTGGCAGCAAGACAGAATGATCTCTTTGGTTGCATCTCCTGCCTATGACGACACCATAGGGCTCGAGCATTTTATCCAACTCTACATCCGAGTAGCATTGAGGATACTAGAAGTAAATCAATGTCATAACCCGTCATTCTGTTCCTGCCAACCAGAGTATCTCAGTCCTCCAGAACCTCAACAAAAACCCATGCAGATTGACCACACCCGATTGTTCCTCAACCTAACGTTAATGCCGGCTGACCCAAAGATCATGTCTGTATTGTGGGAATCCGGGACGTCATATGGGCATGTCCCATTCGTCCGCCACGACCCGTGGTGTCAATGTACACCTACTAACTACTGTTGTACAACTACTTCTCGGCACTGTATTACAGTTCTCCGCAGACTGTAGGAAAAGACTCAACGACATCCCATAAAAAGTCAAATCAATAACTGAAAGTCCACTCGGTCGAGGGCAGGTAAAATACTGCATGGGTCCCATCCAACTGAGAGTTGGTCAACTTCATCAGGAGGAAATCAACCTTCTGGTTCTGGAGGATTCCACCGCTGGGATTGTTCTAGGGTGCCCTTGGCTCATTTCTCACAATCCCTCCATCTCGTGGTCATCTGGAGAAGTCCTAAAAGTGGGGCAAGAACTGCTTCCCTCTGTGTTTTTCTGATCTTCCAAAACCTGTCATAACTATTCCTGTGATTCCAGTGAACTCGACGTCTGTTGAAAGTCCCTTTGAAAACCAACCATCTGTTGACATCCCAGTAGAATACACCCCCTTCAGTGACATTTTCTGTTTAACCCTTTCGCGTGTGAGTTTTCTTTCAGGCGACAGACCCCACAGCGTGAGTTTTTTTAATGCGACCGTTATTTTGGAACGAATCAAGTTCCAGGTACTATGGAGACGCATAAAGCTTGTGACGTGGCATTACACAGTGGCGCGACATTACACAGTGGCGCGCTGCAGCTTATACGTATACGAATATGTATATTTCAAACCAAATATTGATAAAACTTTTACCATGCATTGTTAAATAAAAGATTTTCAGATTGTTAAATATGTGCAAATGTTTATAATGTTTACGTTAGATTGATTGGCAAGTTATCACGGTCACCGCGATTTGTCCGGGAGACAGACTCCTGTAGCTGGATTTAAAAATGCTCATCTGCTTCTTTTGAAAAACATAAAAGTGTCTGGCGAACTAATCGATTGACAGGAATAAAACATAACCGCATGTTGTTTGAAAGGTTTGTTTTGCCTCAGTTATGTATAAACGATATATATTTTCCTATTACTTCTGTGATGAATGAAATATGAAATGTAAGAAAATAAAAATAACATAACGTTTTGTTTGAAAGATGCTTT